>JANBQA010000071.1:0-31225 GCA_027576955.1 Dimargaris xerosporica
ACCGGCGTTATATCCGCCACCAGTAGGCTCATTTCCTTACCCTCTGCTGCCTCTATATGTGCTTGGACATTTGTGCAACGGTGGTGGCTTACTCCGCGTCGGCCACCATTGTTGAGTATACTGTGCTTCAAGGTGCGTGACACAGCCATGAATCATTAGAGCGTCGAAGATCGATGGAAGAGGGTGGGTCGTCTATGAGGCGACTACTTTGGTATGTGGGCAGATGAGTGCGTGTTTTATTTTCCATGCTTAATGTGCGCCTCCCAAGGCGAGCTCGTCTAGCAGACATGGTTTGATGGTGGGTGCGGGTGACAGTTTCTCCTGCATAGTGACTTGCTCGATAGCCGGGCTTGGCCTTGAGCGGATCCAAGTAGGTGCCGAGCCGTTTTATTTCGAAACGATCAGCCAGCCGCTGGCTCATTGTCCCGCTAGACTTTATTCTCTGTCGACCTTGGCGTGGTACTCCGCTGAGCACTGAAAAATCTGTCCAATAGAGTGTGGTGATCGCGAGGGTGTGCATTATGGCTACGAACCCCCTAGCTTTGCAAGGTCAATCTGGCCCTGGACGCTGAGCTCACTGCGCGGGGTGCCGTTAACACAGCTCGCCTCGGTGACCGCAGCCGAGCGTTTGCAGCTTCACCGCAGCTGTATAAAGGGGTGCACTAAAACTGACCAAGCCCCCGAGCGAGCACAATGTAGGGGTGGCGAATGATTAATAATGCGTATTGACATCACTAGGCCAATAAGCCAAAAACCCTTACACACACGGGTCGCTGACTCTCCTTTTCCTTGGTCCTTCTCTTGGCCCCACCCTATGCCCATCGAAACCGTTATCCCATTGTTCCGAAAATAAAGAGTAGCGTGTGTGAGCGTGAGAGAGAGAGCGACGAAGATGAAAAGAAAGAAAGAAAAGAATTATATACCGCACCAGTCCCGATAGGTACCACAGGCCCTGATAAAGGGCTGGGCCCAACACGCCACCGGTACTCCATTATAAAGGTGCCAGCACTGCCACTATCGTTCAGACTGGACACCCTCTACCTTCTTCTCTCTGGTCTTTGGCTGGCTATCCTTGGTCTATTAGCGACTTGCACGAGCGCACATCTCCTGTAGGGTTGGTACTGTGCTAGTGCTGTGTGTATGTCCGTTTATTGGCGAAGGAGCGCGTCTCGCTATTAAGTAAGTGAAGGAGGTTTGTTGCAGTGTGGCATACTGTTACTGCCGTATCTGTCTGTTAGCCAAAGGCTCCTTAGCAGTGCTCTGTGCTTGGTGGCTTGCCTGAACCCCCTTTTTAATCTTCTTGGGCAAGCGGTGCGCAGGTTTTTTTTGGTCAGTAGCTGCCCACGGCAGCTGGGGTTGAGTGGGCTGGCTGGCGGTGGTATCCGGTACCAAGCATTCTGACCAAGGGTGTTGATGCTGTTGTCATTTGGGCTCGTGTGGTGCGATATTATGTGGGGGTGTATACAGCGCTATAGCTCCCTTGCATTAGGTGGCTGGATACGTGTGGGGGCTCGGACAGCGAATTTCCAAACTCGGTGGCGGTGGACCTCCCAGCGCGGACTGGCACGGTGTGTTGTGCTTGCTTGGCAGTGATCCGCACCAACCGAGTTCGCCCAGTGCCATTGTTGCCTCTGGGAATTGCGGGCCTTGGCATCGTCATTGCTCGGGTGCCGGGCCTTGTGAAACGGTCGTTGTCGCGCCTTTGAGCAGTCGGCTGCCTCCAAGCGCTGCTGCACCACGTTCTCCCTTGCCCTGCTCGCTAGTGTGGACTGTAGGGAGTTGCTGTCTGTGCAGACATTGGTCCTGGCACGGCACGGCCCTTATTTCTCCTCTGGTGCTCTCCTGACTCTATTCCGGTTCTGTTTGGCGAGTTTCTCACCCTCTGGGCGTTTCGGCGGGACTGGATAACTACGCGGGCGGTCAAGTGTCAGTCCGTCACTTCCCCTTGAGTACTTTGGTTTTATTCCGCACAACCTGCGCTACTGTTGCCGCTGGTCAAGCCTTGTTGACAGCACACGCGCACGGTGCCACCACACACGATTCCAGCGATTTTTATTCTCTTCATTCTATCGTCACTTTTCTTCCCATCGGTTGGCCACGGTACCATAGTGTTCCATTAGAGCCGCCACGGTAGAGCCCGTTGGTCCTTGCTCGCTAATCGCCACCATGCCCAGTGCCGCCAAAGCCATTACCGTTCGCTTTCAGGTGCTACAGGGCCGTCGCCTGGCGCCCAAGGACAAGAATGGGCTCGCCGACCCCTACGCCATTGTCAATGTCGGAAAGAAAAAACAGTCGACCCACATCGTGTACGAGGACCTCAACCCCGTCTGGAACTGTTCGTTTGACTTTGCCATCAGCCCCACCAAACCCCCGCCAACCATCATCCTCGTCGTATGGGACTACAATCGCTGGCGCCACGCCTACATGGGCGAAATCCACATTCCCCTGCTGGACCTGTTCACCGACAGCGCTCCCAACCCCTTTAAGCCCGGCCGGGAGCACGGCTTTTGGTACAAGCTCACCACTGGTCGCGGCAAGTACGCCGACGCCAAGGTATCCGGTGACATCTTGATCAACGCCGGCTTTGTGTTGCCTACCGGCGATGCGCTAAGTGCTCTAGCTGATGCCGACGGAAAGACCCCATGGGACACGCTCAATCAAACGCTGTTTGCATCGTCGTCTGTTTCCTCTTCCTCATCATCGTCGTCGGCCTTGGGTACTGTTGCCAAGCTGCAGGACTCCTCGAGTTCGGATCATGCAACACCCGACAGCTACTATGAGCCCTGTCTGAGCGCCGAAAACCGCGACCGCAGCGGTAGCATCACCATCGATACCCAAGGTCTATCCCCCACTGGCAGCCCAACCCTGCACCCAAAGGACAGCGGCACCACTGCCACGGCTTCCATCAACAGCCCTCTCTCAGCTCTCCTGAATGCGCCAGACTCCCCCAACGAGCCCAAAATGTACATGTCGCTATGGGATAGCTTGCGCATGATGCCAATGCACTTGCGGGTGCAACCCGATACACCAGGTTCGCCCGGGCTTCGCCTTGCTACTCTCAACCTGGCCCAGGATGCATCATCTTCATCCAAGACGTTTGGGGCATCAACCAATACTGCTGGCAGCTCACCGGCGCCTGGTACCGAGTCCAAGTCACTGGACAATACCACTGCTCTTCTTTCCAACCACAAGCATCCCGACCACGGTCGACCTTCGTTTGCAAACCCAGTACCGGTTCCTCAAACTGCTGCCCGAGCGTCTCCACCGACAGGTGACCGTGGGTCCAGTGATGCCCTACTGCTCCCCGTGTCGGCCTCGGGCCAATCCTTGCCAGCACAGTCACCATCCCAGGGTGCCCTATTATCGCCGCATTTAGGGTCAGGTGGGGGCGCCACACAGCCCCAGGGCGTCGTCTTTATCGAGGTAAATTCGGCCTCTGACCTTCCTCGAGCCCACAACGTGACACGCACGGGGTTCGATATGGACCCATTTGTGGTGATTGGGTTCAGTCGCAAGACCTGGCGGACTAGTACCAAGCGTCACAAGCTCAACCCTCAGTGGAACGAAAAGCTGTCATTCGAGGTGACTGCCAAAGAGACCCATTACCCACTACGGTTCTCGGTGTACGACTACGACAAGCTCAGCAACAACGACCACATTGGCACCACCGAAGTGGCATTATGCCATATTGTACGATACTTTGAGAACCAATACTCGCAGATTCAATCCCAGCACGACCTCTTCAACAAACTGGAGCCATGCTTTGACATGGAGGACCTGCCTTTGGACTTGGCCCTAACCAAAAAGAGTTGGCAGGACCACCACAACTCGCAACTGCATATTCGGCTGTCGTATGCACCGTACTCGGTGTTGCGGAGCAAGTTTTGGCTGGCCATGTGTCGTCAGTACGACTCGGACGAAAACGGGTCCATCAATTTGACCGAAATCCAAACCATGCTGGACAGTTTGGGTAGTACGCTGTCCGATGAAACCATTGAAGACTTTTTTATGCAAAAAAGGAAACGGCCCGAACAGGACGAGCTGGAGTTTTTTGAAGTCATTCAGTGCCTAGAAAATCACATCTTGCAACCACAGGCGTTAATTACGGCCGAGGCATCCCTACCGCCCACCAGCGAATTGCTCAATGAGCCCATGAACGTTGGTGGAGGCAGTGGCAGTCCTGCCAGCGAACCGTTACCTGCATTGGCGGGCGATGAAGTTGCCGAATCCAGCCCGCAGCCATCCGAGACCGCCAGTGTTGCAGCATCTGCGATAGAAACTGGGTCCACCGCCACCACGCCTACTGCCACCAATCGCAATCGCGGCCGGTCGTTTTTGGGCGCTGCCAAGAAGAGCGGGGTCAGTTTGCTCTACGCGGCCAAGCGTACGGTGACCAAGGCATCGCGCGTCGCATCGCGGGCAGAGTCTGAGGAGCCCGAAAGCCAGAGCAGTAGCGGAGGCATTCCCACCGATACCCCTGTCACCACCACTGCAGTTACTTCCTCGTCTGTGCCATCAGATGGCAACAAGGTCAAAGTTGCTACGGCACCAGTGGCGTTTTCCCTGGGCGAAGGGGATGGATCGGGTGGGTCCAACGATGGTGAAGAGTCGTCGGACGAGGATTCCACAGGGTCATCCTCTTCGTCGTCGACGGAGAGCTCTCGTGGCGACGATGGTTATGCGTCCAGCGAAGATGGTGCTGTTGGTGGTACAGTCACAGCCAGTTCCAGTGCATCGCGTACCCCTGTTCAGCGCATCATCTCGCCCGCGCACTGCCCCATTTGCCAAAAGGTGTCACTCCGCACGTCTTCTGACTTGGTGGCGACCAACCATGTGGCCCTGTGCTTTATTCGCGATGCGAGTAAGTCGCAACGGGAACGGTTTGTGATGGGCAATTTTGTGACCGAAGCCCAGGCCCAGCGCAAGTGGTTTACGCGTCTGGTCAAGTATGTGGGGTACGGAGGGTACGCCATTGGCAAGAACAATGCCAATATCATTGTGATTGACCGCGCCACGGGCAACCAGATTGAAGAAAAGATCCCCGCGTATATTCGGCTGGGGATTCGACTGCTGTACCGCAACATTGGGCAAATCTCTGCAGCAAGGATGAAAAAGACGCGCAATTTGCTGCGGTCCCTGTCGGCCAAGCAGGGGCGCAAGTACGATGACCCGTCATCGGCTCGCTTGATCCCCAGCTTTATCCAGCTGCACCGACTCAATGTGGATGAAATCCTGGAACCATTGGACTCCTTTGCCAACTTTAACGAGTTCTTTTACCGCCGCCTAAAGCCCGACGCCCGGCGTAACGCTGCACCCGATGACCCTACCGTGGCGCTCAGTCCCGCTGACTGCCGGTGCATGGTCTTCAACAGTCTAAACGACGCGACGCAGCTCTGGATCAAGGGCCGCCACTTCAATCTGACGCGGCTGTTGGGCGGGTTTTCTGCGCTGGCTGACCAGTTTAAGGGAGGTAAACTGGCAATCTTTCGGCTTGCGCCACAGGACTACCATCGGTTCCACATCCCTGTGGATGGGGTCATGCTCGAGTCGCACGTTATTGCGGCATCGTCGGCTGAACCCACCGCCAACGACGCGTCATGGGAGAAGCAGAGCTCGACGACTCCGCTCACCACTACGTTGCCGGGTCCTTCGAGCCCTCAAGTGGTCGACCCCACGACACCGTCAACGGCGATTACGGGTGGCGGATTTACCTCCGGGACCAACACGGCTTCGTCTACTCGGGTCGTGGTGGATGAACAAGGCCGCACCAGGACTCTCATCGAATTTCCCTACACCGTGCCTGGGGATTATTATACTGTCAACCCCATGGCCATTCGAACATCCCTGGACGTGTTTGGGGAAAATGTCAGGGTGATTAGCCTGATCCAGAGCCCACAGTTTGGTCTGGTGGCGTACATCTGCATCGGCGCCATGATGGTTGGGTCCATTGAGATTACCAGCCAAGTGGACCGCACGTATCAGCGCATGGACGAGCATGGGTACTTTAAGTTTGGGGGCTCGACTTGCATTTTGTTGTTCCAAAAGGATGCCATCACATTTGACCAGGACATCGTAGCCAACTCTAACGTGCCCATTGAAACCTTTATCAAAATGGGCGATTCCATTGGGCGAGCCACGACCAGTGCTTGAATTCAAATGGATAGAGATACGTGCTGGAACCCAATGGCGGGCCACTATACCACCGTACTTTTAGCACACAGGGTCGTTGGCATCGTATATTTCCCGTCTATCATGCCTCCTCTCTCTTTCACTTCCTTTTTTTATAATTTACTATTAATCGATTGCGCGCTGCAGTGCAACCAAACGGCAGTTAACCAACCATGCGTCTCTTTTTATCTGAGCACATGAATAAATATGTGTGGGCTTGTTCGCTTGAATAGAGTCCTGGGCGATAGCTGGGCCTGGGGCATACTGGGCGCGTGGAGGGGGGGGGAGGAGCAAAGGGGTGCCACTGCTTCATCACCTTTTGTCAAAGGCCATCAATGTGACTAGTGGTGGTAGCTAGCAATGAGTTGAAGGCTTTAGAGCTGTCAATAATAGAGCCAATGGCAGCGCAACGGTTTGGCCAAGGGATCCAAGCAAGCCAACGCACGGGCCTGATTACTGGCAAAAACCAGTGGTATCCAGGGGCCCTAGGCCATTGCAATATTGATGTGATAAAGAGGTCTCGTGGTGCACAGAATGTTAATGGGAGGGAGGAGAGCACGCACAATCATATATTATATAGGGTGCGGTACTGTCAGCCAATATACTGTGAACGCAAGCCAAGGTGCTGAGACTGGTCATTGGTTGTCGCTATTGCAGGTGGCCGGCTGGATAATTTTCCGCAATTCGCTGTGCACTGTTGCAACTGTGGTAGGGGACGACCACTGCTGGGTATAAGGGGTCCCATACCTGGATATTATTCATTGATTGGCTAGAGTCCATCCCTGCTTTATCGCATTAAAAATGTAGGTGGACGGTATACTGTAATTTGTCGTGCTTTTGTATTATCTCGGGTCTAGGCCGAGGGACTAGTGTGGGCCCTTGTGTGTACACAAGGCATGACAACATGTGCAGTTGGCAACGCGTCTTCGGACAGTCAGGCAGATTTTGTTATAAATAATGGCCAGTTTGTCTACGGTTCAAAGACCATTGCATCATTTCCTTGTGGCTGATTGTATTATTTTTTCTCTTATCCATTGCACGCATGCCAACCACTGTTTGGCCTATCTCTCATCGACCGTAATCCACATTGCTCTACTAGAACAAATCCCTTTTTGTTTCAAGTCGCCGTCACCATGGTCAGTCATTTGAAGGCGGTGTTGATCGTTGGCCTGGTATGCTTGGCTAGCTCTGTGATGGCCCTGCAGCCAGCGAGGCCGTTGATTCGACGCTCTCTGCACAAAATACCGAGACAGCCAGGGGTGGGAGGCATCATAAAGGACAAACTAGGGTACGAAAATACGGCCAAATTCAAGCATTTTTTGAAAGGGCCAGCTCTCTCCCAGGATACAAAGGAGAAGCGAAAGCAGGAGATAAATACTGCTAAAGAACAGGATGATATCAAAAAGGAGTTGGTGAGTAACATGAAACTGATGTCAAAGTGAGTGATACAATGTAGGCGCCTTTGCAGCTGACTCAATAAACATTCGCTTTCTGGTAATATGTCCGGTATTTACAGGTGTTTTTTTACTTTGAAATACAGTGTTCATCATTGGGTATAGCAACACGCCACAGAAAAATAACAGCCTTGGCAACAATATACATCCCATTGTTTCCACGACCAGAACTAAAAGTACAACTTGACGACACCCACCCCGTGCCGTATCCAAAGTCTGCCATCAGTTAGCCATGTTTGGCATCTACCGCAAAACGAGTGACGAGCAAGTAACCTGTGCTGACGTTGTTTGAAGGCAGCGGTGCTACCGATGAGCCTACATCATAAGTTATAGCTGGCAATACCCATTGGTAAGGCGGATAGAGTGCAATCGTAGTGTGGTTGGCTATTGCTTGGGTCAAATTTTCAAACATGGTGCTTTGTTCGTTCCAGGAAAAGTAGTCCCATGCGAGAATAATACGAATACTGGACGATGTCTTGGCAGGTTGTGCTCGGGTAGTATCCTGCATTTCGTTTGTGCTAACCAAGGGCCCATCGGGCAAAGGTAACGGGCAAGGGTGGGTGGGCACCTCGTCGTCCGATACCACTGGCATGGCTGCCTCACTAGGTAACGGGGCCTGGCTATCTATATCTACCATCGCTGTGGGGCATGCAACAACGGCTTCGACCGAAGTGGGCGATAGCCTCTGAGTCAAATGCGAAAGCGTTATGATCCATGGTTGATCCATATCAGCTGGCACGATGCCTCCATTAGAAGAAATATGACTCAGCAAAGAGACCGGTGGCCCTTGTGATTGCTGGTGGGGTTGAAGGTGTTGCTGATTAGCCAGTAAATAACTAGAATCAGCAAACCGTGAGTGCGTTTCGTGATGCCACAGGACATGGTCTGATCGCTCCTGCCGCACAACCGTATACAGCTGGTCGAGGTAGCCACCGGGGGTCACACGGAACCGTTTGCGTTTGGGACGGGACGGAGAAGCAGGTTGAGGTGCTCTAATGGGCTGTGTGGAGCCCACGGGCAATGGTATACGGGTGGTTAATGTCTCGGCAAAGTGAAAACTGGCCCCCGACTGGTTGGCTGTGTGCAAAGTCAGCTGGGAAGGTGGGGATATGGCAACTTGGAACTGGGGTGCTAAGCGGTTACGAATGGCAGTGAGGGATTGCGAGGCTAGTCCTGAATTGGTGGCCGTGGCTGCTGACTCCAGTGTAACCACCCGGGGCGTTGCCAATGACGTCTGGGATACACGCACTGGGGCAGTTGACCCACAGCTGGTCGGCAAAGGCAAGGCCGAAAGATCTGCCGCGGTGCTGTAATTGGTGTACTGATCTTGGCCTGGTACCGGCTGTGTATCAATGCAGTGAGAGCTCGGTCGTTTGTTAGTCACATTACCACGCACCCTATCCATCGTTTCCGCCTGCTCTTGCTCATCTTCTAAGCTAAATAAAAGTGCGCGTCGCCTCTCCCGCTCAAATAGATCATCCGTAGCCATCAAATCAACTTCGGCATCGATGGGCCCAGGCGACTCAATGTCATCAACTCGCGAGTTATCATCTCGACCACCAGCGGCCATACCAGTCATGGCTGGTCTCGAGGTATCGCTCAACGGACTATGGAAGCTGGAGAACATGCTGATGATGTCCTTGTCCCGTGATACCTGGGCTTGATCCACATGGCGGGTAGTCCGGGCGGGTATGGAGAATCTAAAGGGGGATGGGGTTTGAGGGCTGACAAAAAATGGTAGCTGTTGTTGTTGTTGCTGTGGCAGTGGTGGTAACCCCATAGAAGGGGCTGGGGTCAATGAGCGCAACGCATCATGGCTAACGTCACAGACATCCATGACACAGACAGTCCCCCAGTAACATTCAAATAATAAAGCCACGTTAATGCTAGCCATGAATATTCAAATCTAGGTTCACCACGCCATTGACGTTCAGCTGCATAAAACCGTGACGCCCGACGGTAATAGCTAAAAATTTGCATCGCAGCGCCCAGACCATTTCAACAGAGGTCAATTGTTACCTTGGCGAAGTGGTGGTCGAAAAGCGTCGCCGTCGCCCTCCAGTGGGTTGGGTTGGTAGCGTGAACTTGAAGTGGCTGCCGACAGCGCGGCTCGCCGACCCTGGCGGAGTGTGCATGGGCATCCGGTTGGGGATTTAGTTACAAGGATGCGTCGAGAGCTCCTACACAGGCAATAAAATGCAGAGATAGCCCCCCCCCGTAATCAGGTGTCGCGTAACAGAAAAACAACAACCAGCAACAGCCGTATTGCAACAGAATTACTGCAAACTAGACATGCAAGCAATTGGGCCAACCAAGAGTTTAGGCGCAGAGGGGGCAATTCAAGTCTGAGCTGCACAAGATACCAATAAATTAGCTCCAGCGCACAAACCAAGCATACATTAACCCAGAATTATCCAGCTATTGGTCCCTTTGGCAACGAACATGTGGCTACAGCGACATCCAGAGCTGAAGCGAATGGTAGCATAAATAAGAGGCCAAGGTCACTCCATTTAAAGAAAACAAAGAAAGAGAGAGAGAAGCCCCTGGCACATATAAGCGGGGTAAAGGAATCAAGAAGACTGCCGCAGCAAGCGGTTCCTTCGTTTGGATTAAAGGCCCACGCGGTAGTGGGAAACGATATAGCTGGTAGCAATTGCGAACAAAAATTAAAAGGACGTGCGTCTTATATTTTAGTGCACCTAATAGGCGTCAATAGCAGCTCCAGCAGTGAAGTAGCGTATTACTATAATAAATGTAAAAAAAGCACCAGTCATCGCGTTTAATCATACAGTATATAAAAGGGGACAAAAAAGTAATGTTCATTGGATTAGATCGCGTGTTGAGAGTGGCTGTTAATATACGTATCCAGATAACTACTACTACAAGAGCCATAAAAACATTACGCGTTCACAGCCGTTGTGGCCATAGCATGCAAAAAATGGCGTCGGGTGGGCTGCGGTCAGATCTTAACCCGGCAGCATTTCGCTCCTAAAATAAATCACGCTCAACGCCTCTTTGTTTCCTTCCCACCTTAATCCAGTCTCGACCCTTGAAGCGTGTTCAAATTGGCGCCAAGGCCATCGAGCGTAACGAGAATCAACAGCAATAGCAGCAACGGCAGATAACCCAAGGTTGTACAGATATCCAGAGCAAGCCAGCATCGTGGTTCTGTTTTGTTTTCCAGTGTACAGTGAAATTGGGCAGGCCCTTGGTGTCATTGTGGTAGGTAATACGGCGCCCCTGGCGCACTAGGATAGCTGTGGTAGTTGGCAGAATTAGCACCCGTCGAATGACTCGCCGTGGGCGCCAGTAGGGACAAGGGCCGGTCATTTGTGCCCACAGATGGTGGAGGAGGTTCGCGGTTTCCACCACCAACACCTACCGTCGGGCTGTAAGCGTGTGCCAAAGGATGATAGCGCACGCCGTTGACGGCCGTGCCTGATGGTGCTTGGCCGTAGAGATACTCTGGCGCCACACCGGTCGGGTGATGGTGGGATTGCCGTTGCTGGTGCGTAGGCAATCCTGTCACTGCGTCCAGTCGGCCCTCGCCACTGGGTCGACCACTGTCATGGAGTGGTGGAGGCAGCGGGTGCCGGGGTGTGGAAGGTAGGGACCCAGTATACATGGGACTGTGTGTCGAGGTGGCCGACGGTTGAACATCGTAATCAGAGTGTCGCTGCGGCAGGTGGTAAGAATGCGGTGCATAAGGCGGAGTGGCGTGAGCTCGCGCTGCCAGTGGCCCGCCACCACTGCCGACCAGCGGTGACCGAGCACCGCCATTGCTACCCTCGCGGTCGCGAACAAGGACCGGCTGGACCAGTGCCGCCAGGGGCGACGGACGGTTGGAACGGCGCAGCGTGGTCCCATTAGGCGGGCGGCGAATGGTGGGTTGCTGGAGTCGAGACAAGGGCGAGTGCGGGGTGGGATGGGAGCTGATGGGAGGCGCAGGAAAAGCGGGGCGAGCGTCGTAGGACACGGGTGATGGCTGCTGTGGGTAACCTGGGTGGTGGTGTGAGGCAGTGGCGTACGAGGTTGCCCCAGGGTCACCATTGCTAGGCACCACTGCAGTGGGAGCTTGACGCCAGCTGCGGCTACTGGGCACCGGCAAAGCAGCATTCCCCAGTCCAGAGGTTCCCCCGCCACCAGCGCTAGTCGTGGGTTCAGGATAGCCGGTGGTGGGGAGGCTAGGGGAGTAGGGCGTAATGGGGTCGCTCGTCGCTTGCGACAGCGCATGGGACAGTCCCGGCAGTCGGATACTGGTTGTTGGCAAGTGCGACCCGGGCATTACATAGCTACTGGAGCCAAACGGGCTAGCAGGCAGTCCTGGCGTGTGGGGGCCCTTGTAACGGGGTGAGTTGGCCACGGACGCACTGAGTGGTGCAGTGTTGGGCAAGTGGGCGGACGAGTGCTGCTGCATGGGCAGGGAAGCCCACGGGCCTGCACTTGGCAACGCACCATGCGTGTCAGCTGAGCGGGTGCTGGTGAGCGGGTGGCCACTGATAAAGGGGCTCAGCGGTTGCAGAGCGCTGCCATCGTGGCGAGCGCTGGTGGCCGACGCCAGGTAATGGCCTGGAGGAAACCGCGGGGATGGTGCACCAATAGCTGCTCGACCCTGGGCTGGCTGCATAAAGAGCGGAATCCGAGATCGAACCATAAATGATGGGGACGGCAGGTCCAGGACACTGGAGTTGGCTGCTGGTGGGTAGCTGGGTACCAGACGGCTGGGCCCAAGGCGAGTGTAAGACGGCCGTGTGGTCGGAGTGGTAGGCATTGGCTCCGTGGCTTCCCCCAAAGAGGCGAGAGGCAAGGGTTCGGAAAGAGCTGCCCCACGCAATCGGCCGGCTTCATCCAGCGGCAGCCGAAGAAAATCGTGCTGCAGTGCTTCTTCGGCTGTCAGTCGTCGCGCTGGGTCAAAGGTCAGCAGGCCGCGCAGCAGGTCGTAAAACAAGGTGTGCACGGTGTTGGCGTCACGACTAACCATCTCCGCCAATGGCTTCAGTTGGTTGACATTTTGGCACTGGGCCGTGGTCGCATCGGGGCCGGGAAAGTTGAGCTTGTAACCCGAAAACATGGCGCGTGCCGTGGCCTCAGTCCGGGCAATCATGGATTGCGGAAGTGGCCCCAGCACCCGCTCCATCATGGCCAAGTGCTCCAGGTCCTTGTGGGTCTGAAACAGAGCATCGCCCGTAAAAAACTCCATCAAAATGCACCCAATGGACCACATGTCGCAGGGGTAGGACCAGCCCAGCCCCATGATAATCTCGGGCGCCCGGTAATGCCGAGTCGAAACAACGCTGCTGTGATAATCGTGCTCAAAGGTAGCGCTGCCAAAGTCGATGAGCTGGATGTCGGTTCGGGACAACACCTTCATGGACCGTTTGGGATGACGGTACGAGGGCACTTCCTTGGACTCGGTCGACACAAGCAACACATTCTCCGGCTTCAAATCGGTGTGAACCAGTTTTAAACGGTGCAAAAAGGCCACGGAGCGGAGCAATTGCGCCGCAAAGTGTTGAATCTGGTGCATGGGAAACGCATGAAAGTCGTTGGACTTCAGGTAGTCAAAGATGCTCGAGTCCAGGAGATCAAACACCATGCACACGTGGTTGCGGTATTCGAATCGATTTTGGAGATGGATGCACTGGAACCGGTTCTCGGGGTCGACGGAGCGGATGCGGTCAAGCACTTTGATCTCAGTTTTGGCTGCATCGCGGTATTTTTGCACCGAGCGAATCACTTTGACCGCGCAATCTTTTCCGGTGGTTAGGTCAAGGCATTTTACGACGCGACCAAACGTTCCCTGCCCCAAGGAGCACAGAATGCGGTAGCGCTGGTTTAACACCTTGTCAATTCTGATGATGTAGTGACCATCGGCAGTGTCCACGACTTCGTTTGGGTCAGACCCTCGAGCTGCAGCACGTCGGGGCCGTGTGGCGCGCGATGCAATTGGATACAATGCTGTGCTAGTAGCTGCCGAGATGGCGGGTAGCGCCAGCGTTCGAGCCGCAGTTGAAGTGCTTATACCAGTGTTTAGTGGGTCACCCGACAAGTGAATTTGGGAAGCAGGGGCCGTGGTATTCTTGGCACCGGCTTTTTGTGCATTAGTGCGGCGTCGCTTGGCCGTGGCCGTGGTCGTAGTAGCCATGCTGGTAGGAGTACGTGGCTCAATTTTGGCCGCCTGAGCTTTGCGGCCTGGGGGACGGCCTCGTTTACGAATGGGCTTAGCGTCAGGAGGAGCAAGTGTCGCAGCCGGGGTGGGTGGAGGTGCTGGGGAAGTAGCTGGCGGTCCTTGGCGTTGCCGCTGAGCCCGGGCCCGGGTCATAACGCCAGCGGAAGCTGCTGACTGAGTATCTGGCTGCGCAGGGGCAATGCCATGGTCGGTGGTAGGCGGGTTGGGTGCTAGGGGTATGGATGGGGCCGTCGCCAAAGCGCAAAGAGCATCGGCCGCTGCACTGGATGGTGTTGGTGTCACACCTTCGGTGGGGTTGTTGGACAGTTGCGAGGTGATGGACAGCGAAGCAGATTTGGGGGATAACGCTGTTGGCCCTAGTGGGTCGAGCCGCGCTCCACTGGTCGCATCCGGCTTGGTGCCAGGAGCAATGATGGAATGTATCGGTGGGCCATGGTGGACCATACCGCCGATTGGAACCGTGGCGGTGGCCAGAGTCATGGGCGTGGTGGTCGATGGCAGGGTAGGGAAATGAAAGGGGCTTGGGTACCCCATGGAAGTATCGCTGGTATGCGCGGCCAGAACCGGTGGGCTTTTGGCGTTAAACGATGTGTGGGACATGTGTGTGCGCCAGGGCCCGTTAAACGCAATGGATAAATGGGTAGGTCTGAATTCAACGCGAAGTACAGGAGGGAGTAGGCGAATAATTAGGGAGGTTCGCCGAGTTAAACGTAGATAAAAGACGGGTGGTATAAAACGAAGTACTGCAAACAGGGTGGTGGTATTAGTACAGAAAACAGCGTTTGGGCCGAATGCTACAAGGAGCCAATACACGCGACCAGGGCGTAACTAACCAAAAATCATAGAGCAGCGAGTACTAGCTTAAAGAAAAAGCAAATCACTGCTAAAGTGCGCAAGTTCCGTTACAAATCACACAGGTCTGTCGGGTTGCTGCGAATCTGACTTAGTCACCATAGTAGCTCCGCAAGGCAGCGCAGGGTGTATGCGTGCGTGCGTGTGTGTGAAACGAATAAAATCGCCGAGGGCAACCGTTGGGTCACAGCACTGCCAGTTGGGGGCAAACCGCACTACTATAGCCACGGCAAAGCGATCCACCAACAGATGATGATGTGAGACTTTACACGTAAGCAGTGTTTGTGACCGCAAAGCCCCCCAGATCACGCAGCCCGCAGTGGGCACCACACGCCAACAAGACGGACAGCCACTACCAATTGATGTCGAGTAGTGGTGCTGCACTGCTCGCGCTCAAACTCACACCCGATCAGGACTGCGTTGTGGTGGCCAAACGGCGACACACAAGTCACTAGGCACTTAAAGGGCTTGGCTGGTGGCAATACCCAAGGTACTGGTTAATCGAAGCCCAAGTGGGCGCGCGTGCGACCCGTAGGTAGCGAGGAACTTGAGCAGGTGGTTCAAACGCGCTACCCGACCGAAAAAAAAAACCCCCCGAGCCCGAGCAATACGGGAAAGGCCCTTTTGGAAGGAAACGAAAGGTTAAACAGCACGAGATTGGCAAACGCCGACGGGATTAGACAAAACCACAGCAATGGCGTTGCGCACAGGTCCAACGGGTGCCTACAAACTAAATGGAGTGTACTATGGCTCGGCAAGGCGCAGGGTGCCTTCCAGAAATAAGCGGAGCAGGCGGGAGGGGGTGGGTCAACGCCCAGCAGCGAATGCTTGTTCGGTTGGGCGGTCTAAGGCAATAGGAATGGTTAAAAGCAAGCCCGGTCCAGCGCCAGTAGAGCAAGCCAAGGGAAAAAGGCGAAAAAAAGGTTAGCGACTGCCTGGTGTTGGGCAAGGGGCTTGGGGCCAGTCAGAGAGAACGCAAAGGGGTAGCGGCGAGGTGAGCTCGCTAAATATTTGTAAGCGCGTTGGTGCTGTTAGACGACTGTTGCCGCCCATCGCGCGGCCAGGGCCTATTTTTTTCCGTCCATCCCACTGCTGCTATCTCGGCTTTTGACCTTGTTAGTTAACGAATTGGCGTGGAGCCATGGCCCAAACAGGCAAGCGTGGGGAAACCTACCCGAACTGGCCCTCGGCTACCGCCACTTCCACCCGTTGTTCCTCAGCGGCCACGGCGTGGACTGTCGAGCCCAGGGAAAGAGAGAGAGGGAAGGAGGAAAGGGGAGCTGGAGGGCGATAGGTGCCCCTACTATCCTGATGCACCACGCTGGGGCGTCAATTGCGGCCAAGGGTGTTCGCTTACCTACCGTTGCCAACTCGCTGCTAATGGGGTTTAGTTCGACCAAAGTAGAAGGGAAGGGGGCCCGATACTAACCAAGTGGGTGTCGTCAGTGCCGGCGACAAAGTAAAAAACGAGCCCTTGTAAAATACTAAAAGGGAGGAGGCGAATCAGTGGCCACGCAGCGCAAAGACCCGGGACAGGTGAACACCTGGCACACTGGTTGAGCGAACACTGCTTGCCAACGGCCACGCTTCCTCACACACGAGCGCTCGGCAGAGATGCAGCAGACCTTCTCGGGTGAAAATGAGTAGGCGCTGCGTTGCTGGGTTCGCGCACCTGGGCTTAGTAAGGGCGACCACGGTCGGTCCGAGCCACGACGCTGGGGAAGCGCTCCGGTCAATAACCGAACGTTGCACCGGGGTGAGACACGCTTGCTAGTCACTACGCGGAAGCAAACAAAGCGTGCCCAAAACAGCACCGAGAGAGAGAGAAAGCGGACCAGGAATAACAAAAAGTGCCAAGGGATGGGCAGTGGTGGTTCGTTGTCTATAACGACCAAGAGGTTCAGTGGACAAGAGACAGATAGAAAGGCCGAGTGCTAGAGGGTAAAGCAAGTCAGCGAGTGCTGTGGACCGGCTGAGCTGGTCAGACGGCAAGCACTCAGGCAGCCATGGGCTGTTTGGCAGCAGCACTCTAAGCAGCAACTAAGAATGACCGCCATGGAAGGAGGCCGTGGAGGGTGTTTGTATGCACTGGCACCACCGACCAAGGCCCACGAGATACGGTAATGCGGGACCAAGGCTGCGCGGTGCTCGCCACAATCCACAGGCCCTGCTGCGCGAGCCCAGTGACCACGCGGCATGCGTGGACCGGACCAGGGTTGGATGGGCTCACGAACAAGGGGAGAGAAAGAGAGGAATTGCCAGGCAGGAGAGCCAAAGGCGAAAAAATTCATCAGCAGGGGAAGCACGGGAAAGCACCGTCAAAGGCCGATAGCTGATACGCCCACGCTGCCCTCGCCGATGATCTTTGGGTGAGTGGTCATCGCGGCTCATAGTGGGTGCAGCTGAGCGCTGGTTGGCCCTGCGAGAAGCGTCGCTCTGGTCTCCCATAGCCCCGCCTCCCAATCCTGGCGGGAATATGTACACCGACCAGAATCCAGCGAAAAGAGAAAGAGAGGGGGGAGCGGAACCCGGTGCACGGCGTGGATCATGGCCTGCCATTGTCCCTTGGTTGCCGTCGCCAAACGGTTTACTCTGCGCAGTGGGAACGGCATTGGCCATGCTTTGCCAGCAGACCCTTTGTCCACACCGCTCACCGTTTCCACGCCCCTTACTCTGACCAGCCAGGGCCGAAGCGCTGGCTTTGATTTCCAGCCCATCAAACACCACCCCACCCCAGCTGCAGAATACTCTTGCGCTACTGCCGTTCATGCGCAGCGAGTGGCACGCTGAACAGTGCCTTTGTGAGTGGGGCATCAAGCGACCAAGCATCGCTGGGACTCCACGCTGTGTGAAAGGCTGATGTGGACAACCAAGGTGTGGGAGAAATGATGCTTCCAGGGTGGCGGAGCCCAGTGTTACCCGTTAATCGTGGAGGGAAGCGGGTGGCCGCTGGTAGGCATTGGGCCCATTCATGCCCTAGGTGTCGCGCTTTTTACCCATCGCCTGGCCCACGGCCCCTTGTTAGTGGGCGGGAGAGGGGGAGGGAATCAAAGGCCTGATCCAACTCCCTCCAACAGGCCACGTCTCGCTGACCAACACTTTTTATACAAAGAGCAGCGGTCCCTCAATCAGATCACAGTCAAAAAATACATAGCGCTTACTTTGCCCTGCTTGGCCAAAGTTGCTTAATCCGGGCGGCACCGCCAGTGATGGGATGAACCACAGGTAAGGTGCCAGCGGTCGGCCGACAGGTGATGCAGCCGCAGATCAAAAAAGGGGTTATGAGCGCGCGCACCACCACCACTGACGGGGTCGGCGACGACCGTAGCTAACAGTGCAACACAGCATGCCTTGTCTCTCCCTTTACCATACTTGTTAGGTCACATTTTTTCCTCTGCCACTATGGACTGCGCTCTGCCACATTCCTCGAATATGGATGATACGTGGAGATGGTGCGCCTCATCATCCACCCATACAATCGGCAAGCAGTGACCTAGTACTTCACTGTGTAATCAGTATGGCTTTGTTTCCTTCTCTCTTTCCAAATCCACGTCACTGTTTTTCCTGCTTAGGTGGGTGGTTCACTTTGAGTTGGCTCACGCAACGGCCAGACAGATCAGTCGGCCTAAAAGAATGGCTATTTTTCTGCCTGTGCCACACTGTTGGATTATCGCTATAGACCAAGGCGCGTATCCCGCAGTAACTTTGCCACTACCCCCAGTAGATATAGCAAAGTGGACTAGAATGGCAGACAGCACAATGGCAAAGAGAAAGAGAGAGATAAGTAAAAAATAAAGAGCTGGCGAACGGATCGGCCGGCGATGAGAACACCCGGCTCCAAGACAGCTTTAAAGCCGAGAATAAAACCCAGGTGAAGAAACACTGGCGCAATGATTGAGCAGAGCTTCGCGTAAAAATATAGCAGGGCTAATTAAAGCGTTCACATGGAAAGACATAGGCACACTCACACACTTACAGCCGCCCTGTGCCGAAGAGTGCTGTCGCTGGCCAGTGATTAAAAGTGCCTGTAGAGTCACCAGGATCGCAGGCTATTGACCAAGCAAATCGTAAAATCACCGCCCACATGCGCTAGTCGCCTTGTACTAGGCTTCCATCAACTGTGACCTGCTCGAGTGTGCCGGCCATAACGCTGCTGTGTGCCATTCACGGTGCGCACGGCTGACAGAAGAACATCAAAGATGTGATTAGCGCCAAGCGATTCGCCACGAATTTCAATACTGCTTTTTCTTCGCCAGTGTACACGAGGTAGTGACAGGGCTGCACACTGCAAAAACGGCCGCGGCCGATCTTCTTCACTCACCAGCTTCGCTTCCCACACTGCCCAATCACACCAAGGGTTCGTCTTTGTGGCCATCCCGATGCCATCGGCCCACCTCACAAACCATTGTAGACCATAAACTGGATGGAGCAGACAGGAAAGTGCTTTAATGCTGATATTGACTGTACTAGTGTGACACCGAGTAACTAGTAGCACGGGCAACAGACAAAAAGTATCGATGGATAAGTGGGAGTATAAGGCGTGGCCAACTACACTTTGGTGGCCGCTAGCCAACAGAAAAAGGAAATAAAGAAAAAAATAACAACACATCGCTAGCGACTGATTCACGCTGCCGACCGAACGGCCCCGTTCAGCCGGCGGATCAAGCGGTGACCGCGCTCACCGGTGATTTGAATTACGCCTTCTGTTTCCAGCTCCTTTAACACCTGCTCAAAGTCTTTGGATGCAATCTCCACCGAGGACTGTTCGTTGAGCTCCTCGAGTGCCACATGCCAACGGGTTGCCGGCACTGAACGTTTGGCCAGAAGTTGGCACAGCTCTTTCTTCATGTCGTCCAAGAACCGTCGCGCATGCGAGCTGATCCCCGTGGTGAGCAGATCTAAATCAATGGCACCCGTAAAAGGATCGGTGGCTGCCAGTTGGATGCCCGTGCGGACCAGGCGGGACGCTTCCATGGCATCCATCGCTTCAACAACGGGCGATAGGCGCATCTTGGCGTGCGCTTCAGCCAGCCGAATCATGGACTCCAGTTGGCGGGTGGTGCAGCTAAAGACCTTGGTATTACGGGAATAGCCCAGCTTTCGAAGTTCCACGTAGGCATTGGTCAGCACATTGCACGCCTCTTCGGTCAGCACTGGATGAACGTTGCGACGCGCATAGGTAATGTACCGCGTCAGTTGTTCAATGGGCATAATGAAAGCCTGGTCGGTGACATTGGGCTGATCTTCCACGTAGAGTGACACCAGGTGCTTGGCCAACCGCCGGTCCTCAAAGTCGTCCACCTTGTCAATGAGCACAAACACCACGTCAAAACGGGACAGTAGCGGTGGGGGGATGTTGGCGTTTTCGGTCACCGACAGGTGCGGCTGCCATTTAGATTCTTTAGGGTTGGCACTTGCCAAAATCGAAGTGCGGGCGTTCAGCGTGGCAATGATGCCCGCCTTGGCAATCGAAACCGTTTGCTGTTCCATGACCTCGTGCAAAATGGACCGTGTAGAGTCCGACATCTTGTCAAACTCGTCAATGCAGCAAATACCGCCATCACTCAGGACCAGGGCACCACTTTCCAATACCACCTGGCGAGTGTCGGGATCACGCGTGACATAGGCAGTTAACCCCACTGCCGACGAACCTTTGCCCGAGGTGTACACGCCTCGTGGGGCAATCTTGTGCGCATATTTGAGCATCTGCGACTTGCTAATACCAGGGTCACCCACCAGCAGCAAGTTGATCTCGCCGCGCGATTTTGGGATGGCCTTTTCTTGAAAGCGCTTGGTGGTGCCGCCAAACAATTGCAGCAGAATGGCTTTCTTTACATCGTCGAGCTGGAAGATGCTGGGAGCCAGCGACCGGGCAAGGCTATCGTAGAGCTGTGGCTTCTGGGACCATTGCATAATCTCTTGCTCCTGCTCGTTGGTCAGCGTCTGAACCTGTTCCTCCTCTTGAAAATCAACCACGTATTCATTGTCCCCCGTCAGATCTCGGTCCGATGTCAACCGGTGCTGGCTGGACTTGCGGATATGAACAACATCGATATAGGTGCGAAACAGCGACTTCATGGTGCGGTGACGAGGGTTGGGTCGAACCGGAACCCCGCGAAAGATACCCGTGATCTCCAGTCTAGTTGCATGGCCCAAGGCAACACAGCCCACGCATGGCGAGTAGCAAAAGAGTCAGTCGTGTTGCAGATACAGAATCTAATACCAATAAAGCAATACTAGGGCAGATGACGTCCTTGCCAGCAAAAAGATCGGTCAGTCTGGTAAAGTGACAGTGAATCCTACCTATCACCAGGCTTTGCGACGTCCACCAGCTCGTCGTATACACAGAGTGAAACTGTATGCGGCGTCTGACCATCGGGGATCACGTCGGGCGTTTCTTGAAGACGGCAAACCTGCTTATCTGCAAACTGCGACCGGTTATGAACCAGTTGCATGGTACCATTGGAGTGGCACATTTCGCGCGGACATTTGGTTGGCTCAGCGATACGGCCACGATCAATGGCGGCCAGCAGCGCAAAATCACAGTTGCTGCACCGGAAGAACGCTTGCTTCATGTCCGGAATAACCGCCGATGAACGAATGAGTAACCCCTTGATCGACACTAGTTTGTCCATGTCGCCAGGGTTCAACTCACGCATGTTCACAGTTTGCGCAAGGTTGTAGGGGCGCACCGTAAACTCCAGGCCTCCTTGCTCATCCATATCGCGAAACAATTCCAAAAACGTTTGGGTCAACACGTGATCCATCAGAGGGATGATTTCTTGTGGGTATTGGACCAGTTGGTGGTAGAGTTTGACACAGCGCGGGTACGCTAGCAAGTTGGAGCAGTCCAGGTTCAGGTTAAAATTCTCTGCATCGCGCATCTAGTCAAATGGTCAGCCATAACTCAAACCAGGTCCATCGCGCCAAAATTAGATCATGTGGCTGGCAGTGATGAGCATAGCAAAAAGCCCAGCCAACGAATTTTTAAACCACAAGCAGTCGTGTGGTAAGTACGCATGTGCCGACGGACCTGTTGCAGCACTCGAGGGTAGTAGGGTTCTTGAAATTCAGGTTCCTGAGCGCGATCACCTTCGGTCGGCCCCAGCTTGTATTTCAAGCGAAACTCGTACAGGAAATCGCGGAACAGGGTCATGGATTCCTGGATGTCGACGGTGGTGCCCCAAATCACGCGTACCGTGGCTGTGGGGTCATCGCGCGCGGGGGTATCCATCGTGCTTGGCATGTCCGAGTGGAAGGGGTGAGGTGTTGCAACAGAGTGTGGCGCCGACATGGGCCCTGGTGTCGATGGAAACGGCGAGTAGGCCACGGGCGCGCCACTAAATTGACCCGATGGCGTGCCCACGGGAACGCGGGAGCCTCCGCCAAGGTAGTTGCCCATTTCCCCTCGCTGGGAAGCACTCATCGATGCCCTGAAAGTATGACCAGAGGCAAACAGGTGGTAAATAGTTAAAGTAGGTATAGTCAGCTGTTCAACGTATCGTGGTCATCGCTAAATCTTTGATTGGCAACAGATAAGCCGTCCGATAATGCTGTTGTAGTCCAATGGCGGTCCGATGCCTTGTATGGACTTAAACAGTGCTTTTGAGTATTTCCAAGGCAGTTGGTGTCTGGTATAGCGCATCCCTGGGCTGCATTTTTGGTACAGTAGAAAAGCCGAGGGCAATGGTTCACTTACCCAAAGACATCGGGTGTGGCTGGATTGCGTGGCCCACGGCCCTGAGCGGAGGTATATGGCGACGACGGCTGGCCCGTCATACCGCCAAGCTGACTAGACGGCGTGGGGGCGTCGCTGGACGGCTGCTGTTGAACCATGGTAAGGGGCTAAGCGACGACTGTACAAAGGGTGAATGGGTTGAGCTAGCGCCGTGCGGGCGGGCGAGCAGGTCAGGCCTTCGGTTAGATTGGCGAATGATAATAGGGACAGCTGTCGTTGTGTGGCTGGCTGCTGTAGACAGGTTCCATTCGGAGCCGTGCAGAGGTAGCGTTTAGTCGATAAACAGCAGGAAGAATCAAAAAACAAAAACGGACACCAAGGAGGGTGGGCCGACTCAAAGGCTGCGCCAGAGTCTAACGACCAGTAGAGCTATCTTGTCACGCTAAAGAGTCCCCGTTAGCCAAGCATTGCTGACCCCCGCTGTTATTGTTGTTGTTACCATCACGGTATTTGGTGTCTAGTATGGACGCCTGGCCCACCCGCTCTCACTCTCTCTTTCTCCCCTGAAGCTTGCCTTCCGTGCACCTTTGGCTTCAGGTGGATGATGGGAAAGATTTTTTTACTCATTAGTGGATAAGCGGCAATGTTTGTGGTGGGCCATAAATCAAAACAAACAGCTCAAGTACGGATGAGAGCCAGCTGTGCAACCATTGGCTGCGGTGTGTTTACCAGCAGCGAGAGGCGGTGGATGAACCGTCAAGGACAGCCAGCCGGGCCAGGGCGTTGAATTTTTTTGTTAGGGAAGCAAGTGCTTCGCTTTGATCCCTTCAAGCTGCCCGTTGGCCCCACAGGTTGCTAGCAGGGGTGGTCGAACTGATATCACCAGCAACGTCACCTTAGCAGCCGGTTGCCCAGTTGACGCATACAGCGAACCACAGTGGCTCCTTTTTTGGCGACAAGGCAAGGAGACCACGCTGACCCAAGCATCGGCCACCGCTACTTGCGAGCATGCCATACGTGGCAGGTGAATGCCAGTCTGATTCCTCTCTATACGCCGTCAAGTTGCATTGACAATTGCCATTCTCTAGCGGGCCTTGCTTTCAATACCACACTAACCTCGTCGAGGCGAGCCTACTGCCGTAGTCATGGACGGCGCGCCAGGTGCCAAGCGGTTTTTAACTCCGGCCCAGCTCAAGGTATGTGATTCGCAAGACTCACCCGCATTACCCAGTAAATGCAAAGCTAAACAGCGAGCAGCAAGGGATAGGGTTGAGCGTGGCGCTGTCTGCTATACCAACGTTATTTCAAAGTCCGACCACACAGCAATAAAGCCTAGTGCTTTGGAGCTTCGCAACTAAAAGCCTATGCCAAAGTCCCCCTTGGTTGTTCTGGTTGTTTTGACCAATCCCTACAACTAGCGTCGGCAAAAGCACCGACAGGCAGCCCTGCCACGTAGCGCCAGCACGGCCAGCGTACCGACTCTTAAAGCAGCCCGTTCGGAAAGCTCGACTGGACGAGAGCCACCCCTTCCTTTGCACGAAAAGCCTCGGCGTTTCCACCCATACCCCACCAAAAGCTCAACTCTTGTTCGTGCCGCCACTTACCAGGCCACCCATACACGCTCTCCGTCTGCTAGCTTGCTTCGCCACGCTTCAAAGCCGGCTGCTGCTGCAACACATCCCAATCCGTTTCAGATTTTGGCCAGCTCAAAGTCAACTCACGGCGATGAAAACCCCTTTCAGCCCATTAACCAAGCCCTGGGGTTAGACACTGACCAGCCTGCCGCACAGCAGTCTTGCATCGTTACCATCGATCAGCCAGTCATTGCTCCAACACTGCCCCAGCTTCTTTCTCAGCGCGCTCTTTCTGTTCCCGTTGCGCTAGCCAAGCTATGGATCAATCCACCCGAGACTGCCAAATCAACTACCAAGTTCTCGTCGACCGCTATTCATGACAATGCTCTGACTGCCGATGGCTTACCCCACATGACATGTTCTCAGCCCAACCGGCAGCTATCCTGGCCAATATCTGAAGTAGCCATTCGATCCCGACACTTCCGGGAGAGCAGTGACAGTGGCGAAGACAGCGACCGCGACGGAGATCAACTGAGTTTTGCTGGTGCCTGGGCATCCGAGGGGTCGGATGATGAGCATCGGCGTTTACCCGTACCAAACACTCTGATTAACGGCAGCAGCCATGCACCGACGTCCCCACCCATCGTCAGTTATTGGGATGACATTGATGCCGAGCTGGCAGAGGACCCTAGCCTATTCAGTCTCCGTCGCAGTACCCGACCCAAGTCTTTGTCGTTACCAGAGTCATTGGCCGCCAGTGCTCACCAGACAATCAATGAAACAGCTGGTCCTACGCCACTAAGGCATAGAGCGCGGTTGACTCGAATGCTTCAACCAAAAAAGGTATGAATTGCATGGTGTAGTCTATGCAATTGACAACGATGTATGTACCTTTACGTGCTATCCATTGGTGGCGTGTAGTGAAGGTCTATCCGTTATTAACCTGAGCAGTGCAACAATGATCCTGTCAAGCCGGTTGGTTGGTGATTACATCCTTAGCTCGAAGGCACGACAACGGCGGCAATACTGCAGGCGGCCCAGTCTAAGCTGCAGCAAAGGACGGCCATTGGTAAGCCCTCGCTAAAAGGCCATAAGAAACCAGCTCTGATTCAGGTAAGTATAGGGCCGTGCTGCCTGTAATATCTGCTATACCTGTATTACCCCACGGATCAAGTTCAGCCAGCATCATTGGTATTACCACTGCGTGATAATACGTATGGTTCGCTAATTTCATTTGCACCATTGGAATGTTTACCACCCCCAATGCGCATGGCAATGGACCATACTAGCAATACCCAGCTCCTCCAGTGGATTGGTGGCTGCGCCTGGGTGTAGTCATAACCTCCAAAGTGCCCTTTGACTGGCTGTCAACCGAGCGGGATCAACCGGACGGCTTAGGTCTTACCCTGTTTACCAGATCACCAGCTAACATTTGCCAGTCGACGGCGAACGCGGCCGAGCAGGTAAGAACTCTGGGCACTATACAAGAGAGCTGATCGACTCCGCATGTAGTACGATTATAGCAAGTTAACCGCAAGTGCCGTGGCGTGGACTTAATCGGCTTATCGTTTATTTCTTTTGCGAAACAGGCCTCCTTGCGAAGTCAGCCGATTGTCAGGGCACTGGCTGATTATACGATAATCATGAATTATTCATGGGCACAACTGCGGTGCTATAGCTTCAAGCCCACCTCCACCATTGGCGTTACAACCCCCCGCGAGTGACCGAGTCGTATGCCAAGACCATAGCCAAGGTTCTGACCCAACGGAAGCGCCCCACTGTAGAAGAAAAGCAGGACTGGGACTTTTTGCATCAAGCCGAGCAGCGCGCTAGGCGGGCATTCAATTCCGCCTTTACCGAACTGGCCGCCTTTACCCAACAAACGTACTTTTACTACTCCAATGCCGAATTCAATGCCATCTTTATCTCATCGGGCTCTAGTAATCCAGCGAGCTTGGAAGCGCGTTTATCGCCGTCCACGGCAGGCCTGCGCAAGAAGCTTGGCCAAGCCGGTATTACCTTTGCTACGCCCAAACTGCCCCTCGTGGCGCACGATCCCGGGGAGATGGCTGATACTGATGTTGTGGCTCGAACCCTTGCCCAAAAAAAGTACGATGGCCAGATGCAGTCAACGCTTTTCTTTCACGGCTCAACCAGCGTACGTGGTTTGGTCCAATTTCTGTTGCGCTGGACGGACCCTCGCAGTGAACGCCGGGCACGCTGTGGGATTACTTTGGTTGCTCCTTTTCCTTTTCTACATGGCAGCCTAGAAAAGGCTGCATTGGAGCTTGGGCACAAGAGCAGTGGCGCTACACAGCGACTCGGCGCAACAGGATTGGAGCAGTGCTATACGTTGACCATCCGCGGGTACCTGCTGCCATCCGCTTGGTGCAGAATCCAGACACTCTTGGCCCAACTGCTGCAGGGCGAATACACCACGGTGCCAACCAAAGACACACTGCAGTCCTCGCTGGTGTGGCTAAATTTGGCCCATAGTGCCCATTCTATCGAGCCAGCATGCGCTTTGCCTACACTGGCTGATAGCACAGCTGACAGCCAGTTAACGAATACGGCGACCACGAGCCTGGTTACGAAGCTGGTATGCCAGCAGGGCCAGTTTTCGTGGGATACCAAGCCGATTTTGTAACCAGAGCTCGGCCAAGGTTTTGAAATTTGCAGACCCTTGCTAGCCTTGACTGGCTGCATGCCAACTGTAAACCCTCTTATGGGTATACCAATGTAGCCATCGTTGATCAGATGCTGGGCTATTTTTGTAATAAAAGGCCTCGATAGGCGTTTTGTGTTTTGTGGCGAGTCGTGTCCCACGGGCGTGCAGCGTGAGCTGGTATAATTCAGAGATAACTTTGACTATCCATCGTGGGGGCATTTGAGGCATTACTCCCATTCTCCAAAAAAAGCATCTCCCATTCTCCGCCCAAATCTTTTTATTTGTTGTTAACAGATCAAACCAGAAAAAAAAGGTCAAGAAAAAAACTATAGTGGGCCAGTTGCCAAAGGTCCAGCAGCAGCCGATGTCTATCCACGTCACTCGCACTCGATTAGTCAGCATGGCGGTACCAGCGGCCGATATTGTACTTTCTTTCTCTATCGCCCGAAACATCGCCAGCTCGCTTTTATACTGCTAGCCCGGAATTGGCGACAATTCACTAGTAGCTCGACCCCAGCATTGCATATCGCTGCCAAATATTACTCTCAACTGCAACTTATCACCATGCAAGCACTTGTCGATTGGGATTTAATACAACCCCTTCATGCTACGGGGGCGCATTGCCATAACCGAGGCGAAGCGACGCTCGACTTGGCATTTGAAGCTCTGCAGCAGGGCCGCTACCAAGACGTGCTAAGTTCAGCGGTTGGGCAACGGGTTCTGGGATTTGAACCACCCGCCACGGCCAATAGAGATGCCACCGAGATTCCTGGCACGGACGTCGTTACTCGCTTCTATCAAAATCATATTGGGGCCTGGCTTTCGAGTGCCGCATCCGCCGAGGCACAGCAAACGGTGCGGTATCAGGTACTTGTCGTTGGCGTGGCGTTACTGCAACTGTTTATCCAGCAGTGTTGGACTGGCCCACCCATCACAGTGTCCCTCGACGCTATCTTACCTGAATGCCTACTTGCCGCTTACTCTACACCTGAGAAATGGGCTAAGCAGACCCTGCGGAGCTTGGAGATTGACGGTGAGCAGCCGTACCACTTGACACGGGATCCTATCCTGCTGTTTTTGGCACGCGTGTTATTGGTCGACGTGCTATGTCAGTTGGACGGCGATGCGACATCCCCAATAACCGTTTTGCTCAATGAGCAGTTGGATACAACAGTAACTTTACCCATACCGCCGTCCATGTTCTGGTGGGCAGCGCGGTGCCTGCGCGTGCAGCAAACCTTGTTGGACGAAAAATCATCGACCCTGAGCAACCAGATCCACACACTACTGCAGCACACTGCAACGGTACTGCAATCACCAGCATGCCAGGCCAACGGGGCATCCCAAGTGCTACCAGCTGCTCGAGCCAATGAGTTATGCGCCCGGCTCGCGTTGGAGCAAGGGTTGGTCGAGCAGTACTATGAGCGTCATGACCGAGCAATCGTTCAGTTTCAAAAGGCCCAGGAAGCCAGTGGTTTGCAGTGGTCTGTCACAGGTGCGCTAGGCCGTCGGACTAAATTCCAGCAGTTTGACGTTTCCCAGCTGGTGGTCGTGGCCGAGAGCGCCAGGCTAGCCGATGAGAACTCGCCTGCTGCTGCTGATCCAATCAGCGCACAACCAGAAGCCCTCTTGTTGAATGATGACACGCTACTCGAGCAGACGCAGTTCCGTGACACAGCTTCACCCAATGCCGCCAACGGCTACTCGGCCACGTCCGTTGACCCCACCAAACAGGGCAGTCTTCGAGCCATCGATCAATGTATCCTGCTGGCATTTTGCCTCAACGTCAAAAACACTAACCCCGATGATGGCCTGACCCAGGAACAGATGAAACCGTACGTGGCCCGGGTGCTAGCCAACGCCAATAACTGGATGGTCCATACTATGGGCCTGGTGCTTCGCTCACGACTGGAGAGCCAAAGCTCACGTACCGTGGAACGCGCTGCGCTTCAACTGCAAGCCTTGGTTGACCAGATGCCATCGGAAGAATCGTCGGTGGTGGACCGCCATGCATACTTTTACACCCTGCTGCTTCCATCGTGGTGGGATATGGAAAAAGAGCTCGCCCACCGTTTCGTCAGCCTTGGAGTCGTTCGCAGCGCGCTGGATATCTTTAAGCGGTTGGAAATGTGGGACGAGGTGATCGCCTGCCTGCAAATGCTGGAAAAAGACGACGAAGCTGAAGCCCTGGTGCGTGAGCAACTCACCCATTACCCCGACTCTCCACGGCTCTACTGCATTTTGGGTGACCTAAAGACTGACCCGAGCTACTGGGAAAAGGCCTGGACCATTTCGAACAACCGGTTTGCGCGAGCCATGCGGTCCCTTGGTGGTTACTACTTTCGCCAAACGGACTACTCCCGCAGCATCGAATGCTACAACAAGGCCCTGAAACTCAACCCACTGTTTGAAAACACGTGGTTCCTACTGGGGTGCGCGGGTATGCGCTGCGAGGATTGGAACACGGCTGTTCAAGCCTTTGTTCGGGTGGTATCGCTGGATCACGGCAACGGGGAAGCGTGGAACAACCTGGCCTCTTGCTATCTGCGCTTGGAACGCTTCCGCGACGCGTTCAACGCCTTTCAACAGGCCGCTCGCCGAGACTTTGAAAACTGGAAGATTTGGACCAACTACCTATACGTGGCATTGGAAGTCGGCCACTATGCCGAGGCCATCCATGCGCTTCGTCACTTGGTAGATTTGCGCTACACCAAGGTCAAAGAGGAATGCCTCGATGTGGCCGTGTTGAATAAGCTAGTGCAAGCTGCCATTCGGGACGTTACTGACATCCATGGCCAATCGGTTGCTTCGCAGGCCAATATGCTAGAGCGCTTGCTGGTGGAGACCATCACGCCGCGCATCACGACGGTGCCCCGCGTATGGAAAATCTGCGCCGACTTTTGGTTCTGGCGCAAAGCCTATGCCAAGGCGCTCGACTGCCAGCTCAAGGCCTACCGCTGCTATGTGACCAATCCCACGTTGGACCATTCAGAAGAGGTATTTACCCAGACGGCAGAAGCGGCATTGGACTTGGTCGACGTGCTCCGCAATCTAGGGCCCAGGCCCGATACGGAGGCGCCGAGGTCTGCACCCAACGCAGAGCCCACGCCTGTGGCAGCTGACTGGAACTACCAGGCCCGGCTTATTTTGCGCAGCTTGATTGCTCGGACCAAGCCCAATTTTGAGGAGCACCAGCTGCATGACCAGCTCAAGGAAGCATTGCGGGAGCTGAAGGCAAACAAATAGATTGGCCCTTCATGAGTCCCTATTTGGCCAATGGGTAATAATATGTTGGATGGGGCCATGCTTTTGACAAATAGAAGCGTCTAGTGGCAGTGACAACGCTAACATCACCACAATGACCTATAAAAAAGCACAATTCACCATCGTCTGGTAATATAAGCAACTGGCGCCAAGCCAACTTGGTGGGCATTGGTATTGTGGTGGTGAGAAGTGGCGACTATCCTTTTCCACGCCACGGCCAAAGTGGTTTAGCGCCGCAGCGGTCAAGGCCAGGCCGAATCTGTGGGCCAGTCCGCCAGCCGCTGACGCTTACCGTGCCAATGGCGCTCAGATGCTTCTTAGTTCACGCAACATCGAGTCGATGTGGCCCCAATTCTACTTTATCAGCATCCCGTGGCGGCAGGATTAATTTTTTTCTTACGTATTTTTCCCTTCCATTGCATTACCGTGGTCTTGATTGCACCAAGGCGCCTTCCGTTTGCTTCATTGCCTTATTCCTTCTGGGTTCCATTCAGCTGTTTGGCTTTCCACCATGTTTGTCAAAGTCAAGGTAGGGCTCGCAGAGCAAAACGTAACAAGAATGGCTGGGCGCACTACAACCGCTTACATGGCGCACATAGTGCATACCAACCGTCATTGCGACCTTGGTCAGGGCGCTATTGATGCTAACTATTGGAATGTGGCTGCGGATGGTGGCATGTCCGTATACGGCGGCTGTTGGTGGACTCGATGCGGATTAGACCCTCACGGGTAAAGAGGTAAGCTAGCATGTACAATACTGTGTTCTGCCCCATGTCTCGCGATTTCAGCTGCAGCTAGTTATACTGAGCAGCAACACCCCTACCCTATTTTGTGATGGGCTCACATTACAAGGCATTGGTTTTGGCTAAACAATATTCCTATAGTCATCCCATTGCATCTCTCGGAGCTGCCACGTTCTTAGATTGAAATCGACGTGGAGCCTGACAATTTGGTAAGTTTGTTCACCGTAATGAGTTTTTTCGGTCATTTCTCAGATAGTACCACACGTAATGCCATGGGCTATCTTAGCTGCTCGAACACGGATTCACATAAAGAGGGTCTGGCCAATATCCCCTTGTTGAAAGTCAATAGGTGTCAACGATCAAAGAACGTATCCAAGAGAAAGAAGGCATTCCTCCTATTCAACAGCGGTAAGTCGGCAGGGTTTCCTTGGGCGAATTTCGTAATGAGTAACGCGTTTTACACATTTTCTGGGGCAGTTGCTTTAGACATACGCACCAACTGGTGGGAGTGGTCGCTGCAGGCATGGATAATAATTGATTGTAGCGTATGGGCTGTCGATGACGGCCAGTGGCATGATGGGTGGGCGAATTTAGGCTAATCTTCAGTGGCAAGCAAATGTCTGACCAAAAGACC
>JANBQA010000072.1:0-31198 GCA_027576955.1 Dimargaris xerosporica
AAGCATCAAGCTAGAGCATGCCAGGTTACGTTTGACGGCGGCGTGCTTCCATCAGTATTTAAGCACATTTGGCAACTGGGCTTAATGTTTTTATTTCGAGACATCCATTTTTGTTTTACTTCCCGCGTACCAACCTTGTCAAATTTTCCGGTAAGGGATAAAACTTTTGCATTAGTTAGCCCAAGCCAAGAGTGGATTATTCTGTATAACCAACGTGGCCCTGTGGACAGAGCATGCCTACGGCAGGCATGTCTTGGCAAGCATTGAAAAGGGCCCATGAACAATGGCCTGCATCTTTCTTGCTTTATGAAGAGCATTTCATTGGTATTCCGGATCCGAACCAGAGTCCTAGTTAATATGCCAACAAGGGGTGCACCCTGTTGCCACCGTGCTTGCTGCATTCACTGAAAGCAAACATCCTGCTGACTTGGCGTACGCTACATCATTATAACTTTGCAACGAGAATACGGCCTAGTTTTGGCTGTTGTCGAAGGGCCACAGTGCTAGGAGTGTACGACAGAGAGCCCTCAAAGTCTAGTTTGTCGATTATTGCCACGTAACTGTAGTGAGGATGACCAGCTGCAGGGACTTTCTCCGAGTCAGGGCGGCGCCTGCAGGGGATATCTGTCCTTGGCGTTGGAAATTATCCGAGCTTCAACAATAGCACAACCTGCAGCCATTAAAGTATGTATTACTGACAGCAGAGCGCAGTACCATTTTATAAAAATTATGCCTGTGATTGCAGTTGCTAAGCGTCGACTCTTCATATTTTTTGTGTAGATAGCTATGAGAGGGCGCCGCCATTCACCACGCACTGCTTTAGTAACAGCTTAATGCTTACAGTGTCCGTCTTTGAACTCCTTGACCTATGTTATCGGCTTGTGCTGACTCATTGGAAACCCATTACTGCACTAGGGTTGCAACCCAATCATTCATTGTTTTGGCGGCATGGTAGACAGGGGTCAACCGCATTTCTTTGCATCACAGCAGTCCGAGGTCACCGGTTTGATGTTGGAATAGGACGTGATATGTAATCGGAAATGAGTTTCATGCTTGTGCCGCTGCTTAAGGCGATCTTGCCGCCGACACACCCCATTAACCATTTGTAACGTATTTTTTTGGGAGTTCAATTGGCCATGGCCAAGACGGTCCATGGGGTATCATTTTACCCTTCCGGGTTAAATTCACCTGCAAAAATGATCCAGCTGCACATATCAAGGGTACGGGAAAAATTACTGCCGGTAGAATATGCCCAACTCAATATAATACCTTATGCCCCAAGACCGCCAGGATACACAGTTTGTCCTTGAGGCTCGGGGTAAATCAGCTCAGTTGGGCAGTAGCCGCTAATACAAGTAAATTAGGCTGGCACAGCTAGTGGTCATATTTTTAGCTTTAAGGCCGCTAATGCATGGGGATGGCCGGACAATTTGAAACAGGAGAACAAACGCAAGGCCTAGCCTGGCTATTGCCTACAGAATTGAGTCACAGGCCGGTAGTTTTCATTGTTTTGGCGTAACGCGGTGGACCAGCGGTATAGTAAACACATATATTCTGAATTTTGCTGCTACTATATCACCCTTGCTTTTTGGGCCGCTTAGCCTTGAGTTTGCGCCGCTAATGGAAGCGTGGGTTCTAGGCTGAGTAGCGCTGCTCTTAATACCTAGCAGCGTGCATGGAAATGGCTCATGGTCGCTTTGTTACCAGCTCACTTTATTGTCAAGAGTCCAAACTTCAGGTTAGAATACATTGATAATGCATATATCAATACCAATGGCTAGCGGTGCGGAGCTGCCTGCATTTGCTGCCAAATCCAGTAAACCATCAGCGGGATGCTCTGCACGCGCTGAAGCACTTTGGTGAGCCTATCCGATTGGCAGGCCCTATTAAGCAAAGGCGTCATATGGTCCGCTCCGAGATCGGCACCAGCTGTAGTCGGAGAGCTACGCGGGCTGCTAAGGACGTTCACGCGTATATCATTAATCGGGTCCATGTCAGAGATGATCTCCAATGCAACGCTGTGGTGGCGAGTGGCCATAAAAGCTGAGGGAGAGGAATAACCATCATTTTGGCAATGAATTGGGATGCTAAACGATACTACCAGCTTGAGCGGTGGTTCAGCCATAATCTCAATGGGAATGGCATCTTGAGTCGTTTGCAATAAAGAGTGCAAGGTTAAACCTTCTTCACTATCGCCCGTGTTTTCACTGCCAGAGCAGCGGCTGTCACCAGCTTTCCAGGTGGTGGCATTAAAGCAACTCTGCAGCAGCGTATTAAATATACTGTGCTGACGCAGTAAGTGAATAATGGTGAGCAGCTGGCTGAGATGAGTAAAGGGAATTCGGTGCACGAGCACAGCGCCTGCGGGCGCTCCAGTGTAAAGGAATCGAAAACATGGTGGCTTGGCCATTAAGCTATGAGATTTGCCATGTATGTCAGGGGCGACCGCGGTTGGCAACGTCCAGGCAAAACTGCCGCTACTCGTCGACGTTGAATTTAACGCAAAGGCCGGGGTGGCGGCCACAGGTGATGCCAAAGCAGTCTCTCTGCCCGCCAAATGGCTAATGATAGACAGGTTGAGGAGCAAATCTGCATGTGACGTCAGCGGCGATGACGAGTTCTGTATGCCCAGGTCAGCGACATTGACCCCGCAAAGAATTGCCAAAGATCTAGCGTAGGCTTCGGCAATCGCCACAGGCGGTCGCAAGTAGGCCACAAACCGCGCTTGCGCTGCGAGACTGGTCTCGGGGTTGGGATGGAAAAACTGCAGCTGCGGATTAACTGTTGGGGATGGTGCGGTTGAAAGAGCATCGGGCCTTCCTGGTGGAGCCTCGACTTCCATTGCGGTGTTTGTTGCTGTAGCGCCATCAATGCCCTCGTTGTGGGGCCCTGGTTTAGTCCGCACAATAAAGCTGTCACGATCAGGCGGTAAAAAGCACATGGGTACTGTGGATTCTTCAACGCTAATCCACAGGGCATGAAAGCGATCACTGCAGCTCACGGGATCTGCCATGAGCTGGTTTTCACATTGGTAGAGATCGAGAGAGGGTATCCAATACAGCAACGTCGGGCCAGGGTGAAAGCAGTCGTGGCAAGTAATCCCGTGGCCCAATTTAAGTACTTGGTTCAAATCTTGGTGAGCTGCGGCTCGTTCCATGTCAAAAATGGCATGCAGGTCTTGACCAACCACCAACATCACCCGGAAGAAATCGATTGGTTCGTGTTGTTTGGTAAGGCGGTCCAGCAGAGCCAGTGTGGCCACGCTCTTGGCGAAAGATGCAAGGTCTTCCTGTTTGAGCTGCTGCGACAGGATATGGTCCACCTTGGCATCGGGCTTAGACCCGGTGGCATAGGTCACCTTCACCTGCAATACCTGGCCATTATCCCCGGCTACGTCCACATCGATCACGACAATAGACCCACACAGCGTCACAGTGGTTACCGGCTGATCGGGAGTGGAGTTGGACGTGTCGACATAATAGGTCATCCGTTGCCGCTCGGCAATATTTTTGAGCTGCTGTACTAACTGCTCCGCGACCAACCGGGCGTCACCACTGTGGGCCCTGAGTTGCTGTAAGCACGCTGCCATAGTTTCTTGATACTGCTGTTGGAGGCTTAGCAATCGCGACTCTTCGCGCATCGAGGTGTGTGCCTTGCGAAGCAGCGTTGTGGACGTGACCAAATTGAACGCCTCCGACGCCAGTGTCTGGTCTCGATAGTCCTGGAGGATACGGCGAATTTGGTTGACAATCCGAGTAAACTCCCCATGTGCAGCAGCATAGTTGATGGGGCCCAGTGGATGCAACTCCGCTTGGCACCAGGCCAGAGACAAAGAGTGTGACTTGGATGCCACGCCATCAGAGAGGTCCGTTGACGCTCTGGGAACCAGGCTGCCCAATCCCTGCCGAAGTTGGATCAGCAGATCGTGTACCCTTGCAGTTTCAGGCGCGCTCATGCTGGGGAGAAAAGATGCAACGAGAAAGTTGGAAACACAGCAGGAGGGAGTGACATGCAACGAGCCACGCTTAACGGTGCCCTTGTAAAAAAACTATTGGAATCTCTGTTCAGCACAACGAGCCCGCCAAGGTGATGCATGGAGAAGGTAGGTTAGGGACCCAGTTGTAAATGGCGCCTCGACACCAAATTCTCTGAGCTCAGTTACTTCGACTCACCGCAGTTGATGCGTGGCCGTGTGGCCCCTCCTCCCGGTCCCCATGCCGTCAGTTGTCCAAAGCCGGTGTGTTCGGACGTGCATGCCTTCTTCATCTGGGCGCTCTCCGCTGCCTGCAGCTCTTGTAACGCTGGGCGCCAGTGTGGAGAGAGTCAGGACCATAGAGCGTGATTAGGTAAGGTTTTGGCTGCTTAAGGCAACGGCAAATATATATCAATGGGCAGCCGAATCGCCGTGTGAGAACCGAGGGCGGGTATTCCCCAAGTCACGAGGCGCAGTTTTTGCAATTCTCTCACAGCGACCACCCCGTGTGTGTTGACTGTGGGACCTCTGCCTGAAACATTGCGTTGGGCACGCGCGCTGCTAGCAGTCGTGCTCAGGCGATGACCGCACCAAACATGCTATACGCTGCACGCCAGCTTCGCCATTGCTCCTTGCTCTGGCATACCTTATTTTCTTTTCTCTTCTCTGCTCTACTTTTTACGCAGCTGAGAGAATGTAGTTGGCCAAGAAATTGCCAGCCATCTGCGGGAAGCGTGGGCCCGCAGTCTCAGCTGTATTGGCCCTGCCAGCAACCCTGCAGCTGCGTATGCCTTATCGCCGGCCATCAGCGACGGCACTAACCCTCCGTGGCACAGAAGGACACCACTTCCAGCGGAGAACGTGAGTGCACCGGGCCTTGGTGCACACGAGGGTAGGTTGAACGGCTGCACTTTTTCCGGCCGACGCGCCACCACAGGTCGATAAGCGCGCACTGAGGCGGTGCCACAGGCGATATCAGCCATAGAGGTGTGATGGCAATACCACTCTTGTTCGCAATGCTGTCCACAGCCATGCGGCCTCTGGAACGGGCCGGGCCGGGGTATTGGTTGATGCGCTTTGGGTGCAAGGCTGGGGGTGCATCTTGAGCGATTCAGTCAGCAGGGATATTTCGCCACCACAACCCCTCCTCCTTTGATATGACACCAGCCAATGACACGGTTGTTTCATGGCGCAGTTGACACCCATGTACGAGGAAAGCAGTCATGGGACTGCTGTAATAACTGCCAGCGAAAAGCCAACTGACACCCGTGTACTAGTTCAGTAAAGAAAAAAATAATATAACAACAGATAAAAGGCCGCGCCGACTCTATAGTGCTGCATCGGTGGAAACCGTGCTAAGGTGTGGTAAGCTAAGGCCCGACCAACCATCGCGTGTGCGCTTGTATTGGCCAGCGTATGCGCAAGCCACGTACCAGCCCAGGTTGCACCGTGGAGGGCGCTGTGGCCCCGAGGCTAGCGACCGTTTAACCGATAAGGCCAAACCAACCTAGCCATGCCGCCTCGTAGGAGCTCCACTGCCAAGTTATACAGTGTTCGCTGGCTGCGCATCACCTTAATAGCTGGAATTTCAGCTACCCTTACCACGCGGATGACGGCCATATTTGGAGGAAAAGAGGCTGTCATGCTGGCCACCATATCACACTGCCTGAATGCAGGTGGAGAGAAAAATGGCCAAGGGCAGCAGCGGTGGTGGCTAGTTCTTGCCGCTGCATATTGGGTTTGCACTGAAGGCTATAGGGTTGCCTGGCCTGCCCTGGACTGTTGGATTCACAGGCCCTTAATGTCTATGCTATGGAACTTGGCAGCCTTTCAATGCTTCTCGTCCTGCATATATTTTTTGCAAGCTTTTGTCTGGCATTGCTGCTAAGCCGGCATGCTTGTTTGGGGATGGTGGCGTGTTGTTTGGGGAACGGCTAGCAGCTCTATGTTGATGGCAACGGCCTGGGCCTGTCCTATTCATTGGCCTCTGTGTGCGAAAAAAAACGACATCTACCATGATGACCAAGTGCCAAAAGAAGGCATGGCTGCCAGCCAACACATCCGCCACGCTGGCGCTGGTGCAACTCTCACCTGGACCAGCCGACCAACTCACACCATCCGGTTGCTACTGAACAGGTCATGTGTCTGAGTGCGGGAGGACGGAAAGAGTAAAAGGGTGGCAATGGATCTGCTTTTTGGGGATGTCCAACAGAGAACCGTGTATGTATAAGAACCCAAAGGTTTGCCGCTCCTGATCTCGTCCTGTGCGCCCCGTCTCAGTGTGCCAAGATACCGCCAATTGCCAGTTGAGGGTGCCAACTTTTTGCCTTTTCTAAGTCTGCTGCTTTTTTTCTCTTGATCTGTTGGGCGTCCAACTGGCGTTACTTGTTACCGATAGCGCCTTATCGATAGCGACATCGCTTGCTGCGGCGGGCGACTGCGCGATCGCTGGTGCCTGTGGCCTACTTGCGATTGGTACCCTGCAGCCGCACGCTGTTTCTCAGTGGATGAGGTCAGGGATTCGTTATTAGCGAACCACACTTGCTGAATTTAGTGCACGTTGGCCGCTCGATTGCTCCCCCCTCTCTATCTCATACTGTCCCCACTTGCTAGAGCGCCTGGATTTCTTTTCGACGCGCTTCTCGTTGCCAGGTGTGAGCGTCTCATCGGTACCGACCTGACGGTGGCCAAGTCGATACCCTCCCTTGGTTCCCCAGCAGACGGTTGGCAAGCGGGCGTGTCGTTTGGTTTTTTTAGGGTAAGTACATGCCCCAGAAAGCCAGCGAAAACAGCGCTGGGGACCCAGTGGGCTCTTGAGCGGCACTGGAATAGATGGAGGGGAATCAGGTGCCTGAAACCAAGCCGGGCATCGCTATCTACTGCGCGCTGTATGGCGATGAGCGTGTGCCTGTAGGCGATATGCAGCTCGCGCAATACCTGGGGGCTGCCCTTGAAACGTGACCGACCTTACTGGTGCTTGTGGGCGGTGCTGGCTTTCCTGCCCAGCTGCCAGGCACCGCGACCACGTTCACTGGTTTTCCGGCGTGGGTTGCTGTAGTGGGAAGGAAGCCACTACTGGGCCGACCGCCTGAGGGGCGTTGCTTGTTTCAACTCGGGGCTCTGGCGACGACACAAACACCTTCGCAGCGGTTGGGAAGGTGTGCCCATCCCGTTGGCGTCATAGTTCTTGTTTGCCTTGCTGTCTACTGGTGTTGACGCTCCATCTGCCACATTGGCCGCCATTGTCCTTAACTAACCGCTCTGTGCTTTTGGCTATTATTTTGCTCTTGTCTTCCGGTGTGGTGACTGCAGTTTCGGTGCCTTGGGTTCGTTTTTCGGGGAACACCAGTTGGGGCACGGCTACCTTGTCTGTTTGCACCGCACACACTCAAACCGCCAGGACGCTTTCTCCCGTTGGCTTTCAGCTGGGCCTAGTCCACTTCTACGACTAACAAAGCATCCCACAGTTGGCTTCTAGGTCGCCCATTCCTACCACCTGGCCCTGGTCGCTGTGCTGCTCCAAGTGGTTGTATCTGCCCCCGTGGGCCTTGCCGGCTACCATAACCACTGACTCTCGGATCTTTTGGACCTACCACTCGCTAACAGCTGTTTTCTGGCCCTTGTGTGCCCAAGCATCGCGTGCCACCACCACCCTTACTACATTCTCTCACCCGGCCGTGGCGGCCCCACAGTGACCTAAAGTGGCCAGTTGCCTTATCGGTCGACCCAGCCGTCGTTGTTATCCCACACGTGCCTTGTCCCTTTGGGCATTCGCGGTTGTGTTCCCGTTTGGGTGGTTTTGTCCTCCCCCACGAGTGCGTGTCCTCTATCTGTCGTTGCTATAGCCCCATTTTTTCTCAGATACTGACGCTGTGCGACCATTCACCCGCCATGACCCACGCTCGTAGCGAAACGCAAGACCAGTCCTTCTTGGCGAGCGTCCTTGGCGCTCCCCGGGTGGTCCTAGACACCAAAAAGGCCCGGGTGATCTCGGTGAGCCACTACCTGCCTCACCTTTGCCACCTGGCCGCCAAGTCTACCAGCCGCACTGCCCACCCCGCTGTCCCACACGATAATGAAGCCACCTACCCGACCGAGGCCAACGGCCACCAGGCCACCGACGACCTGGAATGGACCTTTACGCGCCGCCGTGGCCACACGGCCATGTACGCAGGCATCCAGTCACTTTCGGTTGACAACCCCGAGTCGGTGCATATTGGCAGCATTGGCGAGTACTGTGATGTCGATGGCAAGAAAAAATACCCCGACCTTTTGTCCGAGTCGCTGCGGCAATCGTTAACCACGGTGCTCCAACGCGACCACCACTGCATCCCGGTGTTTGTCAACAAAAAGCGGGCCTTTGGCCACTATGAAGGGTACTGCAAATCTGATCTGTGGCCCTTGCTCCACTACATCCCCTGGGACAACGTGGCTGATCCGAAAAAGAACGATGGTTACTGGGATGACTATCTGGCGGTGAACCGGCTCTATGCCGATGCAGTGTTCGCCCATTACCAGGAAGGGGACATTATTTGGATCCACGACTACCATCTAATGCTGCTACCCCAGATGCTTCGCCAGGCTCTCCCACACGCCACCATTGGGTTCTTTTTGCACGCCCCTTTTCCCAGCTCCGAGCTCTTCCGGGCCTTGCCTCGTCGTCGGGAGGTTTTGGAAGGCATCCTTGGTGCTAGCCAGACCGGTTTTCAAACCTATTCGTACTTTCGCCACTTTATTAGCAGTTGCACACGGGTGTTAGGGCTCGAATCCACGCCCAAGGGCATTGACTACCACGGTGGGCTGGTTCCCGTGGGCATCTTTCCCATTGGCATCGATGTGGCCACCATCCAGGCCAAGCGCGCTTCATCCACAGTTCGGGCCAAGATGGACCTCATCACCCACATGTATGCGGGCAAAAAGATCATTATTGGTCGGGACAAGTTAGACCAAGTGACTGGCATCCTGCAAAAGTTTAAGGCGTTTGAGATGTTTCTGGAAAAATACCCCGAGTGGCAGCAGCAAGTGGTGCTGATCCAAGTGACATCCCCGCCGCAGGTCAAATCGCCGCGTTTAGAGTCGCGGATATCTGAGCTAGTCACCCGCATCAATAGCACCTATGGGTCGCTGGAATTCACGCCGGTGCACTACCACAATGCCTTTTTGGACCGGGACGAGTACTACGCGCTACTTAACGTGGCATCGCTGGGGCTCATCACGTCGGTCCGCGATGGCATGAATACCACTTCGCATGAATTTGTGGTATGCCAGCAAGAAAATCATAGTCCATTGATTTTGAGCGAGTTCACGGGCACGGCCAGCTCGCTGAGCGCGGCGATCCAAGTCAACCCGTGGGACTATGAAGGCGTGGCCGATGCGATCCACCAGGCTCTGACCATGTCCGAGGATGAAAAGCTGGACAAGCATACCAAGCTCTACGGCTACGTGACCAAACACGACGCCCGCTTTTGGGTGCGCTCATTCCTGAAGGAGCTGTGCTCGAGCGAGCTGGCTCTGGAGATGGCCAATGTGACTCCACCCCTCAACGAAGGTTTATTGCTGAGCAAGTACGCCGACAGTGAGTCACGCCTGATCTGCCTCGACTACGACGGCACCCTGTCGCCGATTGTCAAGAACCCTGCGGACGCTGTGCCTTCGCCAGCCATGCTGGATGCCCTGCATATCCTTACCGAAAACCCCAACAACTCGGTGTGGGTGATCTCGGGGCGAGACCAAACGTTTTTGGACAAGCACCTGGGCCATCTGCCTCGCCTGGGTTTGAGCGCCGAGCATGGCTGCTTTGTCAAGTACCCTGGAGGGGAGTGGGTAAATTTCTCGGAGAACTTGGACTTTAGCTGGAAGGCCGAGGTCCTAAAAATTTTTAGGTACTATGAAGAGCGCACACAGGGCTCGTTTGTCGAGGAGAAAAAATGTGCGCTGACGTGGCACTACCGTAATGCCGACCCCGACTACGGCATATTCCAGGCCAACGAGTGCCAGAACCACCTGGAGAACAGCATCGTATCCAAGCTGCCGGTGGAGATTCTGGTCGGCAAGAAGAACTTGGAGGTGCGACCCAAGGCCATTAACAAGGGTGAGATTGTCCAGCGGCTGTGGGCAGCGCAAAACGACTGCAACTTTTTGCTCTGCGCTGGGGACGATAAAACTGACGAAGATATGTTCCGCGTGCTTCGCAAGATCCAGCTCGGGATGGCGCCCGAGGTTCGCAGCGCCGTGTTCAACGTTACCGTTGGGTCGAGCCAAAAGAAAACCCTGGCCTCGTGGCACGTCGCGCAGCCGGCAGACATCATTCACTGTCTGCAGGGGTTGGCCCAAATCGAGCACAGCCGCCAGTGACTATTTTTGGCGCAGCATGTGGCCCGTCAGCAACGGTGGCTCGATGACGATAAAAAAGTCGATGCAAAAAAAGACAAAGCACAGGAAAACAGGCGTATCGAATCTGGTACAATGCAGGTGTGTACTCACAAGGTGTAGGTGGTGCTCTTCCAAGTGTAGGTTTTCTTTTTTAGTTTGAGTGATGAATGGTGATAGTATAAAGTTATTAGGGCATCCGGACCAGTTGACAACTCGGCTCAGAGCGCTGCGTGGGCTTCTCTTGCGCCACCGAGTTTAACGCGTATGGGTATTCATGCTTGGATGTGGGAGGAGTGAATTTGATAACAATTGGTTGACTTGGCACTCATAAACGGCTGTTCTTTATTGTTCGATCTCAGGAAATTCAATCGAGCATGTGCTCTTTCACGGTTTGCGTGTTTCTTGACACCTTGCCGTGGTTTAAGCATTGGATTGGTGCTCTGTTACTTCATTGCCTCACTCTGGCCGTCCTCTGATGCAAGATACAGGCGATACCATAGATGATGAGGCACAGTAGAGACCTCGCAGTCTCTCTTAAAACTTTGCCTTGGTTTACTTTTCCTTGCCACCAGTGCCCACCCACCTACCTCATGTACCACTGTGTACACTGCAGCCAGGGTACCATCGCACGGGTGGAGGCCCAATCATCCAGCTGACGCGTCACGGCCACTGTATGGTAGTTGCATTAAAATCATATCACCAGTCGGACATGAAAAAAACCCCAGTTTAGTAACCAGCGTCCGATTGTCCGTGGGTTATACTAATAGCCGCCATGCCGTGGGCGGTAAGGAATTGTGGGGCACAGGTAGGTTGCTGACCAGCCTGTGTGTGGAGATGAGGGAATGCGCTGGCACCGTGGGCGGCCTGGCTAATCACCTCTGTATCTGTGTAGACTCTGCCACCGTGTCGAAGTACAATGGCCCTGTCGGTGCCAAGGACGGCAAGGCCACCATTAAAGGCACCAGTTCAGAACTCCTGCTGCTGGCACCGGAGTAACGATGAGAGATGTAAGATGCCAAGGCGGGGCGGATCGACTCGGGCAGATGTCGCAGCGGTGGTACCGCGGTACCAGTTGATAGTAACGCTTTGCCGTGTGATGGGGCCATGGTGTTTTTACCCCACGTCAAAGAGGCCTCATGGGTTAATGACTACTCACTTTTCTCTCTCTGGACAAAGGAGCTGCTTCGTCTCTACTCATTATTGCCCTGTTCGGTATTATTGCCTATCCTAGCTAAGTGGCTAGGTGCCGATGCCAAGCCCCAGCCATGCAGGTCATACGCACAGAGTTGTGTGGCCATACCACAGCAACGCGAGCCCTACCGCTGCTGTGCGCCTGGAAGTTATCACATGGCTTTCCCACCGCACTGCAATTGTCTACGCCTCCACACAGCTACAACGCATTAAACGCAATAAACTTGGAGTGGTCGATTATCAATAACTTTAGAGGGGGCCAAAGGTGCAAGCACAACAGTCGACCCCGGTGAGGGTGAATCGAGTCGTTGTTGACCCTTGTCAAAAGAACACAGTGTCTTTGATTTTATTTCACGTTATGCGTCGCTTTGTGTGCATCGAGATAGCTCAGGGATTTGCCTATATTGGCCAAAGTCCCACCAACGATCAAGTGCGAATTGGAGGTCTGGGGCTGATGGCTACTGCTATGTAGCCGACAGGATTGCCCTTACTCCACCAGCTGCTCCTTTTTTGTGTGTGGGCAGAGCTTGTGCTTGATAATGCCATTCCTTGGATAGGGGAGGTGGCGGCGATTAGCAGCCGTCGCCTTAGCAGCAGGCAACGATTGCACCTTGCTTCTGTAAATTGCGCGCACGCACGAAAAAAGTGGGTGACCGTTTATAGCTGGCAATCCCGCTAATCAGGAGGAGCGTAGTCCCGGACACGCTTTTAGTACATCAATTTTATCTATCATTAGCGTTACCCATGGGGATCATCATAGACCTACCGTCTATATAATCAAGTAAATCCGTTGGTGCCCGTCATAGCTGCTGGATTTCGCTGGCCACAGATCCCTTCACATGGACACATATTGCAGATACGACCGTTGGGCCCACAGGAAAGATGCGATACGGCGAGTAACTGTTCCTTGCCCACTAAAATCATTGAGTATGTGTTTTTACATGCCTAACTAGAACGAGTGAGGTAACGTATAGGGTGAAATGTGGCAAGGGGCCGAGCACAGAGACAAAAAATAGCAAGACCAAAGTGCAGGCGGCCCGCAGCGTTTGCTATCTAGGGGTGCTTTTCGTGGAACTCTGTCATTTCGGCCTCCTGGATTTTTAGCTAGCTCTCGCTTTGGGACACTGCCGGCCATTTATTACGCCTATCGTTTACCAAACCTGTATGGCTTGCAGGGAGAATGAGAAGCGCACTTGGGCAAGTGGGTCAAGAACTTCACCTCCCTAACTGGCACTATGAAAGAAAGAGAGAAAAAAGGGGATGACCTTGCCGGGTGGCTAATGAAGTCCTCTATCGTATAAAAGTGCTGAGCTAGATGCCTCACGACGCTGCCTACCTATTATCTTTGCTCACCTCCTGTTACACTCTGTCATACGACCCGCGCTGCTGCCTGTATCGGTGCCTGCCGTGTGGTGCCCTCTTATCGTGACGGTCCAACGAGGCTGGGCACGCCCTACTTCAGTCTTTGAGCAAAACCCCAGCACAGGCCGTATTGCCAATAGGCAAAAGTGGCGCTTCACGGGACGTACAGTGGCGTACGTGCCTTAACCTAGGCAGACGTTGGCCAGTTGAGCCATGACCTGGCTGTCAACTTTAAATACTATTATCACAACGCTACCCATTCGGCTCCGCAGCTTCCGGCCTCTCATATCATCCAAGGTGAGGACAACCCCCCGGTTCGACGGCTACCTTGTGTCTTGTGCTATGCATAACTCAAGAGTTGCTGCCCCGCCTTGATATTTCTGAGCCTACTGGCTGTGAGCAGGGCACACTTCAGCGGTAAGTTTGCTTTCCGGCGTTTATTTTCGACGCTTAGACCGGGTCTGACTAGGCTGCGCTGCTCTTTAGCGAAGCTGCTACCAGGTGCCAGGGTAGTACGCTTAATCACTGATAATAACCCATGGCGCGATGTTCCTTTTTGGACAGTCAGGTTTTTTACACACCACTTTGCATCGTCGTGCTATATCGCAATCGTGTAACATCGAAGTTACCACGGTGACTTTGCCCGCGTGAAATTTGCCGAGCGATTATCTTACGGGTACAACTAACCCTCTTCATTGGTCGACCTTGTGAGCGCGTTTAATGCCCGATTGCGGCAACCGCGTCCAAGCAAAGAAATACTCCGGCATCACGAGGCAGCTCACTGTGACAATATCGGCCAGGCAGCGCTGAGACAAACGTTTCTCACCACCTGCTCTGTCCTGCTTTAAATTTTAATTAATCGCCAAGCGCAAACGACGCGTGACCAAAAGTGCAATGTCCGTTTGGCTACGACTTCGGTAGTAGGGAGCATGGACGAGCGCGATCTATCCGATGCCATCCGGTCGGCCATCCTGGTGGCCATTTCTATCTTTATCGCCTTTTTCTACATACTCACCACTTGGGCGTTTTACGACTGCTACCGCCAAACCCAGCGTGGATACCTCCGACAACGCTCGTTAAGTATCACGCTGGTCAGTTCCTGTAGCGGTGGCATAACTTGCACCTTTTTTCTCCTGCACAATGCCGGGCCGTTCGTTCCCTGTGCGCTGACCTTTTGGACGTTGTACATTGGGGTGTTTATGGTATTGACCTCGATCGCTATCCGGGCGCTGCGGCTGTTTGTTCTAACGCATATCGCTCATCAGAAACTGCCGAGTGCTTTACGGCCAGCCTGTTGCGCCCACTGCTCCAATATGGCAATGCCGGCCATGTTCATCAAACCCATCACAGGTTTTTGCGTTCCACCCCTGTTTTGGTCGTGGCTGGTTGCTAAACCAAAGCAACTCGATATGCGATTAATGGCCTGGTTGTTAGGCTGGACGGTGGTATGGTCACTGATCCCGTCCATCATCACTGCAGTATCAACCAACGTTCGCACGGTGGACATCCAGACTGACTGCTCGGTCCACTGGGAACTATTTCCGCTTGCTGTGTTTGTGCTCTTTTTCACTCTGTTCATCTTGCCGGTTACCATGTACCACGTTTGGGGGTTCAAGGACATGTTTTACATCCGTGATGATCTAGTTGTGGTATTTCTGGCGGGGATCTGTTTGACCATCCCATTTCTCATCGTCAAGTTTATCCTGCCCGAGGACCTGGTCGATTCATTTTACGAGATGCTATTCATTATCGCGCACCTACTAGTGGTGCAAGTCTCTTCGGTGACTGTGCCAATTTGGCGTTCCCGCGTGGTCTACCGGTTCAAGGGCTGTCACGTACTCTATGCCAAAGACGTCAATGACGATCTGATCGTTAATCCCACCACGTATGATCGCGCCTTACAACACACTGGGCTACACCTTTTTAACCCTCGGCGTGACTTTAAACCATTGGTCATTAGTATCAATGGGCTGAAGCCGCCCTTTGCTGCCGAACAGCCAGCCCGACCATCGTCTGCCACCATGGTCACCGCCACTAGTTCCCTTACCACGGCGAGTATCCCTCAGCCAACGCACTCCGACCAAAACCCTCTGTTCGCCGTGGTACAGAGTGAAGATTGGTTTGTTCACTTTCAAAAGTACTGTGCAGACAACTTTTGCGCAGAGTTGCCGCTCTTTCTCATGGACTACCAGATCCTCAAGGCTAAAGTGCTGGGCTATAGCATCGACCACCGGGAAAACGGCGCATCTAAATGTCCCAACATTAACCCTGACGTGCCACCAAATTACCACGAACGAGGGGACTGGTGGAGCGACGGGAGTACGCTTCCATCCACCAGCACCGCGTCTACCGATGACCATTACCAGTCACCCTTTGACATTCCGCTAGACTCTCGGCCCAGCGTTCCATGTAAAATCCTCTCCGCACCTAGTACCATTCAATTTATGGGAACGATAGCTGACTCCCGGATTCCACCTCTTCCCGTCACTATTCAAAAGGCTTACCAGGACCAGGTGCACCGAGGCAACCTTGGGAGTAACAGCTCACTGGAAACCGACGTTGAACGATTTCAGCCTCGCAGTATAGCAGCACGGCCTCAGAGCGCATGCGTTTTCAGCCCATCGTTGCTACGCAGCGCCACCGAAAGTGGGTTTCCACGGGCCAAGACTGGTCGCCAGGCCAAAGCAGGTAAACAATGTCAGTCGTTGTACCTTCCAACCGCATGGCCCACGCCCTCTGTGGGCTTGGGCCCGCCGCAGCCATATATAATTGGCCCTAATGCTGGCGTTGGCGCTGATGGGCACCAGAAAGAAAATGACTGGGCAGGATCGGTGGGAAGAGACTGGAGTGATGGGCGACCCGATTTGCTTGTCCCATCACAATACCACCCCTTGTTTCACGAGTTTTATCAGCGATATTTGGCACCTGGCGCCCACTGGGAAGTTAATGTTGATAACAGCGCCACCCATCACGCCCACCGCTTGTTTGCGCCGTTGGAGAAACTACCCCGGTGGTCAACCGCAGGTATGGTTATTGACGGGTTATGCTTAAATGTGTTTGACGAGGCCTTGAATCAGGTGTACCGATTGCTGGGCCAAGACCTCTTTCCCAAATTTTATCTGGAACACCGCGCCGCACTGAAATCGCTATGGGCCAAGGAACGCCGGATCCAGCCCAACGAGCAAGCCGTGGTCATGGTCAGCTCAGACTAGAGCGCCTTAATAGACAAAATGAGCCGGGAAAAAATAAGTCTTTGGTCATAAATGTTAGTACTTAGGTGGAAGGGCATCTAAGAACATGTATTATAATTGCTAATAGTTGGACAGGGCATACATGCCTGGACAATTTTCGCATAAACACTTTGTCAGAGTAGTTGCTCTGGACACAGCAGTCTAAAGAATAGGTTGACATTGGCAACAGCACGGGATTTTAGCATTCTTAGACCATAAAATGCCGCGTATGGCCGATTTTTTTATTTCTTTCACGACTGAATACTTGCCCAAGATCCCTTTTTGTTAGTTCATGGGTATTGTAAGTGGGAATGAGGATCACCGAAAGTGGCTCGGGTATGATAGCGCCCTTAATCAGTGACACGACATTCTACAATGCGACACCAATGCACGTCTGGATGGTCCGTGAGAGTTTAGGTTAGCCTTTTGGCTTTCGATGCATGCAACTGATTACAACTACCAAGCAGTGAGTGCCTGGTGGCTTGAAAGACTGAGTTGGATGGCACCATTTAAAGCGTTGGCCCAATGCTTAATGCACCTCTTGGTGTGACCTGATTCCAATGGCTGCGACTTTTTTGATTGCACCACCTCTTTGCTTCGGCAACCTAATGCCGAGCATAGAAAGTACGGGAGGAGGAGGGGTATTAAACCCCTGATATATCATTTAAAAGGCGAGATAGTGCCCAACGCTCTGATGCGATTGGTGACATGTATCAGCGGGTGATCACATCATTGTCGCCCAGTTTAAATATTATGTTTTTGACGATTCGAATAGCCAATAGTGCCAATTGGGCATTTCGTGTCCATACTGCCGGCTTACATAATGTCTAAAGGAAGGCGCTTCATGACACGATGTAGTACCACCCAAACCATCAAATGGTGCCGATACTCGTATTGTGGGCAAACTGACCATAGCTTGCCGACCAGCTGTAGCTGCCCCAAGTACAAGCTATCGCTGCCACACTGTCAGCCAGTGGACCCCAAGCGCCTGGCTTCCCGTTGCCAAAAATGTTGCAGCACTCGTCATTGGTATTCCACGCATTTCCAGTGCCCATTTAACCCCAATACCTGCAATACGTGTGGGATAAAGGGCCACCGAGGCGTCACTTGTAACCTCTGCCCTCACAACCTTAACAGCCAATGGTGGGTGGCTCTGCTCTCTGTTAGTTACAAGCGGTACGACCTTTGGGAGTCTGACTCTTGCAAGGTGTGGAAATAATGGGTCGAGGTCGATCGGGATAAATCGAAACGAACCTGGTATCTAGCCCATAGCCCACGTTCGCAACCAACGTTCTCATTACATGGGCCTCACAAGCCAAGGGGCAGCTAGCTGCTTTGATTTATCCATCATGCTCGGTGCCTGGATTATAGTGCCACACTTTCCCCTTACCCTGTAGATGGCAATAAGGTCACTGCACTTGTAGTGGCTTGCCATTGTACAGCAATACCATTTCGGGAGGATGGGCAGTCGCTGCCTCGGACGAGTTTGGCAACGATGCCGAATACTGGGGTACAGCCATTAAGCCAGGCAACTGACGTTCCACGGCGTGATTCCACTGAAACCCCAGGCACCGCAGTCGCGCAGAAGCAGCCAAGGGCTCGTCCGATGGCAAGAGCGCTAGAGTAACGAGTATGAGCGGCAGCTGGGATCCCATTAGCTGGCGAATGGTGCCCAAACCAAAACGCTGGTTCGCGACAAGTAAACCAATGGCGCCTGCCGTTTGATGTGATAGTGTGCCCTCCAAATCTCTTAAGTTTGTGGGACTAGATGCGGATGGATTGAGATGGATCAAGCGATCGTGCACTGCTGTTGGCGGCGTATGATCTCCGCTGGTACTTGATGATAACGAGGTAGAGCGAGTGCTTGCTCGTCGGTACTTGCATTGGCCGACCAGCGGTACGGGTCTAGTAGTATTAGGTAGTTCCCATTCACCCCGAAAATCAACCCCCCGGTCACCTGCCTGGCCTACTCGCTGCGTCCGCATACCATACTGCGAAAGGGTATGAACGACAGCGCACTCGTACAGTGTGCCAAGGGCAGTGGTTGATCGCTTAGGCGGATCGTTACTGGCATTCTCCGTGGTTAGCATTCGACGGCTGCCGCAATGACTTTGGTGAAGCGTGAACGCCCGCACGCTGCGCTTACCGCAATAACGAGCGTCTAGGATAGTCCAGCGGTGGACTACAGGAAGCATTGCAGGTGCTACTCTGCGTACGTCATTAAAAACAAGCAATGAGTATGACGGCGAAAAAATAATTGAAAAGTGGTTGGATCTCTGGTAGAGTGCTGTGGAATCAAGGCCAACTGGCACCTCAGCATTGAGGCTGGTGATCTGAGCAGGGCGACTCGATGTTATTTTTGGTCTAGTAAATAGCATTGGCCATTATTCATTCTATGCATCTGATCTCCCTCTCTTTCTCTCCCCTGTGACCCCGTTGGCGCTCTCACCTTAAGCAACCCTAGCAGCAAGAGACGAATCCTCCTTTGAGCTTTACCCATCGTTCACCCTACCACGCAGTGTTTCAATTGGTGGTGACCATGCGCCTCGATAACGCCCAGGTATGTGCAGCTAGAATCCATGTGGTGGCTAGTGCCAGTGCTGTCCAGCCTTACCCCTCACATCCACTCCTCACATACTTGTTCCCGATTGCAACCTAACCTCTTCAACTCCAATGCCCAGTAAACCGTTCCACAACCCTAGTTTTTGTCCCAGCTCAATGACCTGCTGCTCAGCGCCAAAGACAAAGGGTCAATACAGCTCACTTGGAAGCGCGGTAAGTGGCTTAATTCACTTTGCACGCCATTGGTTAGATAATAGCTATAGCACTACAATGCCTTTGCTGCCTTTGACCATCTCTCGTTACCATTAGCTAGCGGGATATACCGGGACCAGTTGCCTAGAAGCTCTCGCCTTCCTTCACTAATCAGGGCTATTGATGCAACAACCAGTTCACCTATCAACCGGAATAGACTGCCCGGAAACAAGGGCACAGACAAACCCTGCCATATCTGAGCTTCCCACTACCATAATTTCAGAACCTTCACCTGATACACAAGAGTATCCTTGCCTCATCCGCGCATCGTATGGCCGCACTAAACTGAGCACCGTGGTAAGCTGTCCTACTTTAGTACTCGATAGCCATACAGTAGTCAGACGCCCTTTTCTGAGTCCATACATGGCTGCAACTGCAGTGTTCTCTGCCTGCGCTAACCGTCACCACCAATACTACCACTGATTGTATGGCCTTGCGATTGGATGCTCCTTTAGGTGTCTCCCAGTGACATTGCTGATTTTCAGGAGAAATACTGGGCTGTATTGGGTAGACAAATTTACCAGATGAAAAAGGGCTCGGTCAAGGCGTAAATGATACACTGGGGCTCTGCATTCCGAAATAGGACTCAATCTTTGCCTGCCAAGGGCAAACAACTCTTACTGCTGTTGCTGCTGTTATTTTAGGTTTCTATTTATTTTTTGTTTCTTCGCTTGGCAGACTATAAATTCGAGCCAGTGAACCAATGGTTGATTGAATGTACTAGCGTACAGGCAAATGGAGTCATGGCACCTAGCGTGATGCCAGTGTCCCAAAGGTGTGTAGCTATGGCGCCATCTGGGGAGCGGGCAGGATCCGCATAATGCGCTGCAGCTCTTCCAGTGGGGTTTCCCAATGCGCCTCGTACGGCACATTAAGAAAAAACTGGGCTCGGCTGCCGGTTTGCACGGCCCAGGGGATTAACGACGAAACGAGAAATCTGCGATCTGGGGCGTCGGAGATAATGGGCCCCACGGCGGAGCTGGCCAAAGTCATGGGCAGTCCCGTTTGCATCCATTCGAACCATTTGACAGCAGTTTCGGACGCCACGGTAACCTGGGTTATACCTGTCAGTACGTGAATAAAGTCATGAGTCTCGCGGTACCGCTGAAGGACATAGGCCAGCTCCGGATCAGCGATATACTGCACTTGGGTGCGCGACTCGGGGGTGAATCCGTGACTGTCCATAAAGCGAACGTATTCGCGCCCAAAGGTGCAGTCGGGAAGGGTGCGCAGGCGGGGTAGGTTCATGGTTTGGGAGGTCAAGCGAGGTCGAGTGCGGAGTATCTCCCGGCCAGACGCCGACAGGAGCATTCGGCGGTGCATTGCCTTGACGGCACGGTCACCCGTAACTTCGCCCAGGACCGCAACCATATCTATACCAAGCATGAAGTTGCAAACAAGGCAGTAGCAGTCGCCGGAGTTGGATACGCGGCTAGGGTGAGCAGTGAGTTTAGGGTGTGGGTATGGGGACGGAAAGCGAGGGGGCAGGCGATGGCAGCAGTGTTGCCATTAGCCGTGCCAAGGTATGGAGCCTAACTGCGCTCACCTGCACGGGTTGGGTTGTAGGCAGCCGCAAAGGCTGAACCCACGGTTAGTATGGCGCGCTGAAGGCACGAAATGGGCTGCGATGGGGAGGCCATAATGCATTAAAAGAACAATGCAGCCAACAAGGCTTCAAGCAGGCATGGGCTGGCTATGGGTATCTCAAAGTATGGCGAAGCGAGCTGGTGGCTTCATGTGTCTCTGGCAGTGCTCATGGGGCCAACCTTGGAGGGCGCTGCACTAAGTCGTCGCATTCCCCAGCGAGCATAGCGATCCATTACCAGAACCAGGGCAAAGATCACTTAGCGACAAATGCTGTACAAGTGTGGTAAAGGCTGCGCGAAAAAAGCTCTAAAAATAGTTACCCCTGGTTCAACGCTACAATACAATACGCTCAGGTCACAGTACGCCTTCTGCTTAACCCAAAACAAAAACCCTTTGCGCCACTTGGGTTTCCCTTTCTTTGGCTGTTTCTGTTTCGCTTGTTCTGTTTTTGCGGATGGCCCAATTCCATTGCCGCCAGTCAATCTCCCATTGTTTGGCTGCACCACGCCGTCGATACAAGAACTCAGCCTTACCATCGGCCAGCGCATTCCCTCCGCTGCCGCCTTTTCGCATCCATGGTTGCGTACACTCGGCTGCTGGTGCTGGGCGCCGCCACTGGTGTGCTTGCGCTCTCATTGCTGGCCATTTTTCCTGCTCATGCCGCTGAGCCCCTGAACGCACCTGGTTGCCCATCAAACCCTGGCTGCCCACATTTCCAGCGGTTGCAACAGCAGCAGGGCGTCGACTTTGCCGCGGGTCAAGCTGCCGGTGGTTGTCCCTGTAAAGCGGCTGCTGCTGCTGCCGCCGAAAAGGAGCGCCTAGCCAACGCCCAGGCCAGTGCCAAAGGTAGGCTTAACCAGCATTACTAGGGACGAGCCATTGCTACATCACCTAGTGCACTCTATTCTAGAACGCAGCTCAAGATGTATTTTTTCTTGGATACCGGGGCTGTAATCGGAATTAAAATACGATCATTCTGTCTACTCTAGCCAATACTAACCCCAAATTTTATTTAATCATTTTACTGTGGCTATAACTAACGCTCGCAAAATTGCAAAACACTAAAATGTAATACTCAGAGCTGCCTGCGGGCCATCCCCCCATTGGATCCAACGACACGCCTGGCAGTTGCCCGTTCACGGCCCTGAAACAAAAGCTTGGCTATAGCTCTGATGCGCCCTGCCCCTTTGCTTGGGCCTGCCAACGTGCCCAAACCCTGTGGACCATCTTGGCAGGCACGCCGCTGGATGGAGCGGACGCATCTACCGCATTAGCGCCGTCGATGTGGTCGTTTCTATTCAGCGAGGACCCCAAAATCTCGGCCTTCCTGGCCACGCTGTATATTTCCCTATTCCCCAACCTGGTCCTTTTCTTCGTGCCGCCTAATATCTCGCCCCAGTCCCTTAATATCCTGGTGAGTTTTGCGGTAGGCGGCCTCTTGGGCGATGTCTTTTTGCACCTGCTGCCGCACTCATTTGCGGAGATTGTGCACTTCCCTCCCCATGACCATCCGCGCCAAACTGCTGTCATTGGTGTATCCATCTTCCTGGGGCTTATGGTGTTCTTTGCCATTGACAAGCTTATGCGGATGTCGGGCGGAGGTCATGACCACAGCCATGGGCATAGTAGTGCCGCCGTTGAGACCGGCGTCAACCCCTCTGGTCAAAGTACTGCCGTGGATACGTCCGCAAAACACCAGATGGAGCTGCGCCATCGCTCGCGGTCGAGCTCAACTAGCGAACGAAATTCAGCCGAGAAACCGCCATCCAAGGATACCAGCTCGCATGGCGATAAACCATACTCTGCTCCCACGGTCAAATTTTCGGCGTACCTCAACATCATCGCGGATGCCACCCACAACTTCACCGATGGGTTGGCCATGGCCGCTTCGTTTTATAGCTCCCCAGCCATTGGTATATCGACCACCATTGCTGTGTTCTTTCACGAGATTCCCCACGAAATTGGCGACTATGCTATTCTGGTGCAGTCAGGCCTGCCCCGGCGCCAGGCGCTCATGGCCCAGTTTGTCACTGCGTTGGGCGCATTTGCAGGGACCGCCGCAGGTGTGTTAATCCAGGAGATGGGCAAGGCCTCTGCTACTGCCGCTGTTGCCAGCGCAGCACCAACTGGCTCACGGTTACTCGGGGGCCTGGGATGGGGCGATTTGGTTATTCCGTTTACAGCCGGTGGGTTTATTTACATTGCTACAGCTGGTGTGTTGCCCGACCTGCTCAATTCACCCCCCAAGGATGCGTCGCAGCGCCGACCCTTTACACAGGCCCTCTACGAGTTTGGAACGATGCTGCTCGGTCTGGCCCTTATGCTGTTGGTAGGTGATGACTAAGTTGACGGATAGCGCCTGCATGGTAGCTCGCCGTTGATGATAGAGCTTTACCACAAAGTATGACTTGCTTTGTCTCAAAGCGGGCCGGCACGTTCTGGTTGATGATTTGATGCACCAATTGAATATGTTTCCTTCTGAGCGACCATGACTATTGTTATTGGTGGCGCATTTTGGCTGATGAATCCCGATTTATTGAATATTCACACGCATAAACGGCTCCCGTCACCTCCGTGTACTTTGTACATTTTTTCGACAAAAGTAATCGAGCAGTTTACTAAATTTATGCTGGTACACAAAAAATACGTTCAAAAGCGTGCATGGGTCTCTACCTGTCTGCCATCCTTTAATGTCATGCTGGCTTAGGCCTTACTTTGCCACACGGGCGCCATTCACCGTGGTCGTCTTAGCACCTCCCACATAGCTGCGCTCAAGCGCAGTATTTACAACAGCCTACCGAAATTCGGCAACAAAAGGTCATCCCTTTGCCCTTGGCGCGCGTGTTACTTGGTTTCGATGTTAAGCTAACCCTGGACCAACTGCTTGCCACTGCGAGCGCTCACGGCTCAGCGCTGCAGCGACGTATACTTGATGCGATTCCCGAAATGGCGTCGTCTCAGCGCAGGGGTATGGTGGCCAGGAAAAAACCCTTGATTTTACGCCATATCTTGCGAATACGACCGCCCACCTTTTTGCTGGATCCGTCGGGCTGGATGAACCGGACATCCTCGACTTTTGATACACCAAAGATGTGCTTAAGATCCGCTCTTGACATGCGATTCAGATCTTGGCGAGTCACGCCTGCTGCAGCAACATGTCGACCTCTGTTGTCGGTGGTTGTCAGTGGGAACTCTGGCAGCATATCGTAATTGCCATTTAAAGCAGTGGCAACGCTAGAAGGGCGAGATGCTTGGAATTGATCATAGCTACCAAGCAATGAGCTTTCGGGTCGTCCTGGATTGATATTGCCAGCCGAATCCAGTGCCAGGTATGCCGGCAGAGTCGCCTGGAGCAACAAGCATATCAATATAACTTTCATGGCGTGTTTGGTTGGCGTCACAGGAAAAAAGTGCTCAGTGTTTGGTGAGTTCCAACAGAGCACCAGGCGGCCAAGATGAGGCTAAAAATTGGCAATCGAATGAAAGGAGCACCTTCAGGCGACGTTCGTCGGTATCAAATCGGATACACACGAGAAGAGGATTTGGATGAGGCAATATCAGAATGGCTACCGATGGGATATTTATACCCATACCGAAGAATGCGTAGAGTCCAACCTGCGGCGAGAAAGCTATTCGATCTCTACTAGAGTTCGCAACGCTTATGTTACTATTTAGGTCCACAATTCGCCAAGAGTGGGCCCACTTCACCAATAAAGCTGCGGTTCGGTGCAAAGAAAGTTTATGATTGGCGTGGATCTATGACATGGCTAAGAGCGAACATGGTTCACTGTCGTTCAAGCACCTAAACCAATGTCGACCTCGCTCTTGCTGTTTTGTTCTTTCTTCAAGTGGTAGAGGATATCGTAGAGATCAAAGTATTTTTGGCAGAGAAAAACGAATACGGGAAAGGGATACTATTTTGGACCATCCTCGTCTGAAAAAAACTGCGCCGCACCAAGCTCGATTAGTGAACAAAAAAGCGACAGTGTTTACTGATCTAGGTGGTTATCTCATATCCCGATGATGTATTGAATCGTGCAAAAAAATAACAAACGAAAAGGATTGTATCGAGGGCCAACCGTGTAGAGAAAGAACACCAGTGGTTTTAGCGCCAGCTGTTGAATTGGCCAGTGCTCATAGCCAACGTTCCTCGCACTGGTGCCAATGGCTACGTAATTATGCTACTGTACAATACCAGTGCTTAGGTTGCTTAGACCTTTGGTACCCAGCCACAAATGAAAAAAAAGCCGCTGCATTGATGGCAGTCTCTCGTGCTCATAACCTCTACTAAACATATCTACTGCGACCAAAGCCCACAATTGCCAGTATCCGGCTGATGTTAAATCCACCAAGGTCACTGCAGCTCCTGCACGGCCGGATAAAACCGCCTCTTTTTTGAGTACATGCTTAGCGACCAAATCTCTGTTGACAGTTGGCGTACTTGTACATGGCGCGTTTGAACGATGGATACGCCACCCGTTTGTATTCCGATGTGTGGTACACTTGGGCGTATCGGAGGGCCCAGGGGGGAAAGGCGTGGATAACAAACGGCCGACTGGTGAATAAAACCAGCTGTGGGTCTGGGTATTTGGCCGATACTTGGGCCTGCGAAGCAACATAGTCCACATTGACAGACTCCAGAGGCACGGTGCCATCATTCACCGTGCGTGCCAGTTGCTGCGCAATGGTTGTCATTCGGCCGAACCCATCCGTCACGCCTAGTAGATGAACCTCTAGGTCTGTGACCGCAGCGGAGGCATTACTGTGGCGATGATGGCCGTCATGGTGGTGCACAGATGCATTGTTTAGGTTTGGTTTGGGATGGGACTCGTCATTTTGAGCGGGTACGGGCACTTCATTTTCGTTGGATGGCAGGGTGGAATCGGCACTGGTACGGCCAGGATCGGACTCTGCCGCAGCGGTTGATGCGGGAGGGGTATCAGGCCCAACTGCTAGCGAAGGCGCCACTACTGTGGTTGACGGCGCTACCTTATCGTACGGGTAGACGGTGTACACCTGTCCTTGGTAGTGTAGCATGATGCGGTGGGTAGGCCTGGCCGCTGCTGTTGACAACCGCACCAACCGGATGCTTGGCGACCCGCTGCTGTGGCCTATAAGCTCTACGCCACCACCATTGGCCGCAGTAGTTGCCTCAACGGTGCCCAGGGGCGCAGACGAATGAGACGCAACCTTGGTACCGCACTGTGTGGCGGTTTCGGCCATCAGCAGCACCAGAGATAGGGCATGCAGTAGATCATCCAACGACACCAGCGTATCGCCGACCGAAGGCACGTGAAAACAACCAGACGTGGGCTGGTCGGGGCAAGCTGTGGGCTGTGTTTCCTGCGATCCGCCGTCGCTCTGATGCTGGCTAAGGTACCAGTCCGGCTGGAATATGCTGACGCACGGCAGTTCAGCGGCCAACGACCAGAGCACAATGCGGCACACTGTGAGGACCAGCTGCCGCATGGCCTTTGGGTCGCGGTTGATGCTAGCTTTATGCCCCTCGAGCGCGCCCTGCTGCGGTAGCAGCTTTGTGTCGTGGTGAGACTGATCATTGGCTCCATCGCCCTGGTTTTCCGCTTGGGGAGCGATGTCCAGGGGCTGGTTGCGCTTGTGGGTCAAATGGAGGCGAGCGCGAGGATATGCTGTAGGAAGCGCAACGCACCAGTGCTGGGGCTTTTTAGGCAGATCGGCCAGCTCTCGGTGAATAGCAGTAAAGCCATGCGGTTGAATGCCGGCTTTCCATAGCTGATCCACTAAGGTGCGTGTGCGTGATTCGCTTGGTGTAAAGTGCTGTTCGACCATGCGCTGGTAGGTCTTGGACCGAAACGGGCGAACCCGACGGCGACTAAAGAGTATGTACTCAAGTCGGTCCTTGGTGCGTACGGCTGTCCGACGGATCGACTTGGCAATCAGGTACACGGCCTGGAACACCACCAGCAGGAACGTGTACACGTACCTCAGAACCATTGCGGTGGCTCACGCGCTTCCAGGCGGGCGGATCAGCAGTCAGGGTGCCTGACCAAACGGGACGGGAGAAGCGGCGACACACAGAACGTGCTAGTATGAGAGCCAGGCGGTGCCGCTCATCAACAAGGCTCAGTACCGGCGGTAGAGAAATCGAACCCACGTTACTGGTAAAACAAAACGTACAGGCTGGGGAACGCGAAGAGAACGTCTGAGCAGAGGGCAATAAGGGTTTGGAAGGGGCATGGGTGATTGGTGTCAGAGCAGTGATAGGGAAAAAGAAGTTAACAGGACTGACATGGAACGAACAGGAAAAATAAGCGGACTAAATGCAAACAGCTGTCGTGGCCACTCAGCGGCTGATAAAGGGCTGGCGCACGGCAGGAGCCAACTGCGACGACTTGCAGCCTGGGCCTAGTGTCAATGTAATGGCACGACCAGCGCTGACCAACCAAGGGTCAAGCCATTGCCCACAGGAAGTACAATCCGGCAAGGGCCATTTCGAAGCCATCCATGGAACGACCGTCAACAAGAAAGCAGCCGCGTATTCCGCAGCTCACCATGGCAGCTGTCCCCCAATGCTTGGCGGCATGAATGGTTGTCGTCACGCACCCTGCCGTGCCGGCGGTCGCTATTGTTGTATGTATGTATATATACATTTCCAAATGAACCTGTGCAGTAAATAGCATCAAGGTAGAAATCCCTGTGGCTGAGACAGCTCAGCAGCAGATAAAAAATGTTACATCAAAGCTTCCTCTTCACCAGCTGTGCCGCGTCTGCCCACAGCTATCGATGCCAGCACAACACCCTTCCATTGTGGTGCTGGCACAGCAAAAGCATCACAGTCAGGTGAAAAAAAATAGATATAGAGAATGGTGATACCACCATGCCCTTGACATGCTTTATCGGACAAACAGCGTGTCTTTATCTAAATAAACAGAGTTGTGGTCTGCCAGCTACCACTGCCAGGGATGCTGAATCAAACGTGCCAGAGCTGCATGTGGGGTCTTGCCGAGGCCATGCATTCCAATGATATTGAACTTAATACTGTTTGCTGGCCCATTCCGCCAAGGTAGCATCGTCAATATAGTCGTACCGCCAGAGGAATGCGTCGTCGGTGCCGTACAGAATGCTCCTATCAACCATGACATGCATCGTCATTGTCACCCGCCCACCCACCATCGCGCATAAACCCGGTAAAGCTCATTGGTTTAGTGAACAAAACCCAAATACACCTTGTGGTTTGTATCGGTTGCTCTTGCAACTTGCTACGATGTCTCTAGCTGACCAACGCTGCTGTTCGTCGCTACCAAGCATAGTAAAACTATGGGCGCCCTGAGCCAAGGCCTGACAGCATCTGCGATAGAGCCTACCTGCAGTCTCGCGTAAATACACAGCTTTTGACTGCCTTGACCGACCGCTTATGCTTGAGTTCTGCCAGCAATTTACCAGTCTCGAGGTAGTACACTAAAACCACACCCTGGGCATTTCCCACTGCCAGGTACTGTTTGTCCAAGCTGGATCAGGTGTACATTGGAGGAGAGGATGGTCCATGATTGGAGAAAATACACGCAGACGTAGTCAGTCTCTGCACTAGAGAGAAGAGCCAATAGGTATCCGCAAAGCTATAAAGGCACGATTACCAGAGCACCAAGCGTGGACACCACAAAGCAACAATCCCTGTACGTCTACATGACTGACGGGTATCATGATAGCATCGCGGCTTACCTGAGGTCAAAGCGGCACTTGTTCATGTTGTTGTTTTTGATGCGCATTTCCTTTAAGATCTAAACCAATTACAGAGTTATTTCACCACCGAGAGCGATACCAAACAGTAGCAACTTGAGCTAGTGTCACCCTCTTGGTCTCTGCATAACTTTGAGCAAATACCAAAGCGGCTTAACCGGGCATGAAAGAGTTACCCCGCCTTGAAAGCGCAGCCTGTGCACAGCGACTTACTTCCCCACTGTAGTTGGCTCGCACAATGAGCCCGCCTGCGTTACTAAAGACCAGCTGTTCCTCAAGCAGGTGAAGGCACACTAGGAGCCAATCCCAGCGTTACACCGTAGCCGATGAGCACAGCACATATATACCATGCATTCCTCAGTCTGATTGTTAAATTATCCTCAAATCACAGGCGTCTTTACATGATCCTTATCCCCATAATCCTAGTCGTTGTCTTACGTTGGATATCAGCGAAAACCTACCTATAGACTCGGACATGCCAACATTGTACTTTAAGAGCAAGTTACCCTCGGTAACCTGTGGGATTTCAGCATCGACAGTGGCTGCATTGGGCGCTGAGCTATATAGCTCGGCTGGGATAAACCATTGCTCGATTCGCCCGCGGGATGTGCCACAAATAAAGGAGGTGCCCGAGAGATGATACGCCTGGCCATCACAAAGTATTATACAGAGAAAAAAGACCTTGGATATCAATACAAATCAATCAGACGAGGACCAATAGCCTATGAAATAGTAGCGCTGGAATTTTGGATATGAATCCAACTTGAACAAGGCCAGGCGGCCTGCTTGAAAAAAACCTTACCACCACGTTGGCACTCGCTTGAAAAATACACACGCACTGATTAATGCGCAAATCCCACAACCGAACCGTGCCATCCTTTGCCGCCGAGAGCAGGTGGTAGTCATTATGTGGGTGGATCTGGAGGTCAGTAATGCACCCTATGCCCATGGTCGCATATAACAGCACAACGTAATATGGCATCGTCGTAAAGCAACGCCGTACGGGTAAGCAAAAAGCGGGAGAATTGCATAACCAGACGTAATACGAGCACCAATTCGGCCAAAGTGCAACTCCACCGGCTGGTTGGCATAGTAAAGTGTGTTTCTAGCAGCTCCACCACACTTACCGGTATGGCCTGCCAACCGTGCCAATTCCTTGGAGTAGGCTAAGCTTAGAATATGGATCAGATGATTCGACCCACCAACTGCCAAAAGCGCGTCCTCATCTTGATGAACCCAGCAGCAAGTAAAGAACTCTGTGGGTTCAGCGTCTGCATCGCCCACCCCAAGGTGAAAATTGGACATAATGTCCAAGTGATCTCCGCAGTGTTCATTGTCGTATATGTTTGCCTATATTCGCGTTATATATGTTAAGCACACGACCAAGCGTCTCTTTCTGTGCAGGATTAATCATCTATGATGAAAACATGGTAGCTGGCAAGCTGGGTCCAGTTGGCCACCTGCGTCCTGAACGCTGTTGTTGCAACCATGGTTCTCAAACAAATACCTCTGTTAATTGGATCAATCGACCAGAAAACCTACCTGCGGCCCGCCCACCGTTGCCAGCAAATTGCTTGTATCGTGCTCGTCGCGCTCGACGGCACCCTGACGATCAAACGTCTTTTGCAGCCCTAGCCCAAATGGCAGGTGCTCTTGGTGCTTGGCATTGAGAAACAATGATACCTGATGCAGGGTTTTGCCATGGTTTTCACGCAAAATACGCCGCAGCCGCATATTTTTAAACACCTTGTCCTGTGTCAACGGCTCCGCCACCGCCCCAACAGTTGAGCCAGCAAGCTCATTCAACGCAACTGGTTTGTCTGACTTGATTGGTGAATCGGCCATGTCAGCAGGTGTCGACCGATTCGACAAGGCATCAGCGGCATTGGTACTTTCGTCGGTGGGGTCGGCTGCGCTGAGTGTGGTCTCGGCATCCGACACCACTAGGGGCTCGGAATCGATGTCCATGGCCAATTTGGCTCGCTTGGCCAAGGGCTGTTCCTGCGAAACTGCCATAGCCGCTGGGGAAGAAGGGGTGTCGCTCATCATGGCTGCAAGTTGGGCGCGATGGAGACTAGGCAGTAAGCTGGGAAAGGTGTTAAAATAAGTCTGGTGTTCCAATGCGTCGACAAGTTCTTGCAGTCAATCTCTCAAAAAGTGAGTCAAAGAGAATGCAACCAGCGATGGTCGAACACAGTGCTTTCCCTTAATGTGCTACCCATGGTCAAGTTTGGTGCTATCGTTGCTAACCACGCATACTTGTCACGACCGTTTTTGTTTACATTATCTCACCACACTTGTTGTAGGGACCAGCGTACACGTGATCATGCGCAGCGGGCCTGTATTAGGTACACATAATACCTTAACCTCAGCCTGCTCAGGCCCAGAGGAAGTAAAGGTGAGTTTATTGAGCATGCACAGGAACAATGGTGAAAAAAATAAAAATCTGGATGCAGCCAAGCAATGAAGCAAACGAAATATGGAGGGTAAGGCCAATGTCGACCAGGCATGCATAGCTACGCCTATGAACAGGTTTGAACCCAAGGCATTAGATCTGATGACCTGGTTACAATCCGTGCACCTCTCTGGGAACTAATCCAAGCCCAAAAACATCAAGCCGAGCCCTTTAAGCCAAGACTATGATGGGCACAGTCACAAAGTTTTAGGCAAAAGCAGCCCATAGGAACCCATCCGCTCCTTCCGACGACCTCCATCAACTTCGAGTCGTGCTGCACCAAAAAGAAACCGCCATTCACCAAGGCATAATATAGAGATCACACCGACAGAATAATCATGTGGAAAAAATCACGAAAAATCAATCAAAGGCGGTGCGACAACCACGAGCAATTCGGCGTCAAGGAGAGCACCGTAATGCCGAGTACCAATGCATCAACAGACCCAGTGGGTCTGGAAAAAAACAATCAGTAAAGAAATAAAAGTGTAATGGAATAGC
>JANBQA010000073.1:0-31116 GCA_027576955.1 Dimargaris xerosporica
TTCAGGGTCCCTGGCCTCGTTTCTAGCCCGCAATGGTGCGTCCACGGCGGACCCTGCCGATCCAACCTCTTTTCTTTTATAAGCGCGAATGGCTTGTCAGTTTTTTCTCTAGTCTCTGGGCAAGTTGGCCTATTTGCATTTAGCAACCAATGATGCTGGTCGGTGTTTTTGTAACAGCCTACGTGACTGAATTGGAGCATGGCGCTGCGTATCGGGCATAGTTGTCGCGATGAACCCGTTCCCTGTCATGCAAAGCGATCACCGCCCTAAGCTATCAGTTTGCGCTGAGTACTCTAGGCGCTTGGCTCAATAACACCTGGTTCACAGCAGTTATTCCACCGACCTCGGTATTGGCAACAAGTCTGATCGCAGCCGGGCCATCATTAGCCCATATGATCCTGCAGCTGCCTCTGTATCATCGTTGAGCGCGGGCGACTGGCTCGGCACCATCGTCCATCCACGGGCGTTTGTATGCCTAGCTCTGTACTTTTATTGTATATTTTTAATTTGCTGCCCTGCACCGTAGACAGCGGTGCAAACGAGCAGGTGGCCCTGGGACACATCATCCATTGAGCGAGCGAAGGTTTGTTTGCCTGTCGACGCCACGATCCTCCTCCACTCTGACTGACCCGACCTTTTTTGCATCTCCTTCCCATACTATGCTATCTTTGCCATGACTCTCCACATTTGCATGCCACTGGCTACTCTTCACATTGCATTTTCTCCCTCTTCTTTTACGTGTGGGCTTTTGTCATTGGTTATCATGTGCCATCATCCAACCTTTTGCACTCTATCACTCCCTTCTCACTAGGCCGCCCGATGCGAATCTCCGTGGTCGCTTCGGCTGACACGCTGCTGCCAGCCGCTAGCCCCATTATTGCTGCTACCAATCCCCGATCGACGCAAAGTGGCCGACGCGGTGGCGGCGGTCGCTCGTCCAACTTCCAACATCGTAACCCGCAGACTCGGCAGCCCAAAGGCGAGGCAGCCTCTGCTGAACAGCTGGACGCCGAAATGGATGCGTACATGGCGATCGACAAGGATAATGAATGAACATGATCTGTATTCCAGCGCGCCGGCCACGTTCTACGGATGTTTTGCCAAATTTGTGTATCGCCGGGTATTGCTGCTGTTGCCCCTCCTTCCTTTACCCTTTTTTTGTTCCTTTCATGCAACAAAGGAAATGACTGTCGTGCCAGCTGAATGGGTACAATAAATCTATCCTTCTCGTGGTGTGTATCACATGTGGTTATAAACAGTGTCATCCTCGTGAACTTTGAGTTTTGCCAACGGGCCACATCATGCAATACTCAATTCTATCAGCAGCCAGAGTTGTAGGTGAAAATAAAATGGAGTAAAGGGAAAAAGGGTGGCACGCATTGCCAAGACGAAAGTGGGAGGCTATCCTACAGGTAAAAGCCTTTATTCCAGCAATTGACTGAGAGTTGCCCGCAGACTGGGCCCCAAGTCGTGAACTAAATCACCATCCTTCTTGCTTTTTTCGCTTCTTATTCTTCTTGGCTTTAGGAGTACGCTGCGTTCGTGCTTCGGGCTGACCGCCCAACAAGAAATCAGCCAGGGCCTGGCGCAGCTGTTCGGTAGAAGCAATCGCATCATGGACCCGTTGCTGGTGGGTATCGCTGGTCCCCCAGCCATCATCCTCGTCTTCGTCAGCATCAATGTTGCTGTCTTCGCCGCCGTCCTTGTGCCGCGCATGACCGCTATGCACCTTGCGGTAGGCCTGGGCATCCGTCAGTCGGCTGCGACCGGTCGATACCGAGCCATCACGCTGGGCACCACCCTGCTCACCTTTGCCCGAACCTTGCGCGCTGTTGTCCGGCGCTGTATTCCATTTGAGTGGTTGAAAGTTGCCCTGGTCGTCAGCCACATAAATCACCGCGTCGTCTAAATGGAGATTACCATTGGCCCCAGAACCCTGTTGACCTTGACCAGCCTCGGTTCCGTCACCATTACCGTCATCCTCGGCCCATTCTTCGAGCTTTTGCTGGACCAGTTGACGGTACATTTTCTCCAGACGTTCCATAGATTTGCCATCGACCATTTGCTCCAAAGCATCACGAATGCCTTTGGGTATGTTTGGATCCACTTCCTGCGGCTTTGACGGCTTACCCTTGCCAGGCTGATCGCCAGTACCTGGCTTGGTGGCATCTTGATCGTTGGCTTTAGGCACCGGCTTGGCATCAGGGTCGGCGTTGTCCTTTGCAGCTCCAGCTTCTGGTTGAGAATCGACGGGGGCTTTTTCTTCTCCTTCCCCTTCTGGCTGAAGGGATATGCCGGTACTGTCCTCCAGCTGGAGCTGTTGTTGACGCGTTCGCTGCACCCAGTCTGCATACTCTTGGTCGCTGACAACCTTGTGGCACACAATCTGCCCCACCGATGCCTCGCGCTTTTGGATAAAGACGGGATCCTGGCAGAGTGCTGGCGTATGGATGACCATAAGGTACACACAAGTCGATAGCTCATGGACCTGGGCAATGTGCGGTGTCTCCTCAGGTGTGCAATGAAACTGAATTTGCACGGTACGGGGTTTGCCTGTCAGATCGCACAGAGTGCCACCGCCCCACTCCTGAGAAAGGTACTGCTGACTATCGTACGTTTGAAGCGAGGTGTATGAAACATCTGCGCCCACTGACGAGCGCTGCGCCTGGTCACCCTCGTTGTTACCAGGCGTGGTTGATTGCTTGTTCGACGGCTTTCGTCGAGCAGTGGGGGTAGTGAGGCTCGGTGTGCGGTGGCTGTACTGACCGAGGTAAAAGTCTAGGTTGATGGCAGGAACGCCCTGGCGCTTGTCTGCTGGGGAATGCCGAAACTGGCGCACGTAACCTTGATGGCAATACTCGTACGTCCACCACCCTTGAAAGTACAACAGGCACTGGGACTTGAGCGGCGCAATCAGGTGGAGCCCGCGCTCAATTTGGGACCGTTCGTCCATGGGCGCCGCATCACCGTCACTGGCCGCGGTGGTGTCCTGGGACGACTCGGTGTGCTGGTCTTCCTGGTCCGCGTCCGTATCAGGGTCGTCCGGGCTAAAGGGCAAGGGAAATGACGACTCCGGCGTAAAGCAAATGTAGGTCATCTGGTCAGTGAGGCGCATGGTAATAGGTTCGTACCACGGTGATAGGCCATCGTCTGCAGCATCTGAAGCGTGGTGGGTGTCGTCCACCACCGGTTGGGCCCAGAGCTGAGCCAAGTCCGTCTGCCCGTCCAATACATGGGGCAGATGTTGGGCATGGATGCGGGTTTGTCCCAGCACCGTCATGGCTCGCGTGCTGCTAATCACAATCTCGTCATCAAACACTTCAAAGAGCGGCTTGGCCAGGGTGTCATCAAACACGGATTGCTTGCTGGCATCGAGCGCCAGAACGCTCGCTTGCCAGCTGCTGATTACCACCGCTCCGCAGAGAAGTGTCCGGCCGATCCCGAGCCACCGTGGCATGGCTTTGCGCACGCTTTCTTTCTCTCACTCTGGCGAAGAAAAGGCCTCAGCCGTAGTCAAAGGGACAAGCGGTTCACCAGGTCAGGAAAAAGGGAACAGAAAAAGTAAGATCCAAGCACTCAGCAATGCACCGTTACAGCTGGGGAGGTAATGTGACCAAGCGCACGCTCAATTGGACCAGTTTGCAGCACAGAACAAATAAAAACGAAACAGGCAGCGAAGCAAATCGTAGCACCCAACCAAGTAGCAATGCACAGGGAGCGGGCGTGGCAGCCAGGGCCCCCTCCCTTCAAAAACAAAGCTGGGCGAGGCATTGGGTTTAGGGTTCAGGTCGGGAAATCTTTCTCTTGGCTCGCTTGCCCCGACTTCCATCGGTCGGTTAGCTCAAAAGCAATGCACCTACACTTAGCATAGCGGGACGAGGTTAAAAAATGTAGCATTTAATTAAGGATCGGTGGTGCCTGGTGGAAACGTTTACATGCTTAGCGGTGCCATGCCAATAAAAAAGCAAAGCTGCAACCAAGGTGCTCTCACCAATAGGCCTAGGTATGAGACGAGCTCAAGGGCTCCTTTTCGCTGAGCGACTCCTTGACTTGCACATAGGTCAGCACCGCAAACCCAATCAAGATACCAGCAGCACCGACCAGGATATTCCACGCCAGAATCTGGTGACCCACCACCATATCGATGGCAGCAATGACGGGGATGGTGAGCATGATACCCACCGAGGCAAACAGCGGTGAAGTGAGTACGAGCACCACCATAAAGGCCCCGTTGTAAATCACTCCAAAGAGCGCGTTGAGCAGCACATAGCCCAGCACCGATGGGGAGGGCCATGCAAACGCCTCGTAGTGGATCCAGTGGAGAATGGGCAGCGGCAGCCAGAACACCACTACTGTGCTAATACCAATCAATGCCAGCATCATGTCAACAAATAGCAACGAGTGATAATCGTGCAGCGTGCCGTACTTTTTGTAAATAACCTGGTAGAGGCCGATCAGGCAAGCGCACAGCACCGAGATCATATCCCCCACAAATTCGCGCTGCCCAGCGTCCGAGAGCAGCGGCTTGGCTGTGTCAGGGCGTGGTGGTGCCGATGGGGGCACAGGCTCAGAAGAGCTGCGGCGGTTGACCAGGATCATCAACATGACGCCAGCGATACTAATGGCCACTGCCAATATCTTGCTGGCCATGATCCGGTCTTTGAGCAAGAGAATGGAGAAAAGGTAGGCAAAGAAGCACGAGGTGTCGTAGATGGCGCTAGCCTTGGACATGGTCGTAAAGCTAACGGCCACGTACCAAAAATACGATCCAAAGTTGAGGAGTAGCGCGAACCAGGTGCACCATTTGAACATGTGCCACAGGATAACGCGGTAGCTGCTCTTGGCCACCAGTTGCCGGGACGATGTGCGGCGCTGGCGGGATGGTATGGCTGATGGGGGCACACTATCCAAACTCAGTGGCCGACCTTCACTACCGGCCGGCTCCACTGACGACGGTCGGTACTGGGCCGTGGGCATCCGAGCATACGAGTTGGCATCGGTATAGAGCGCGTTGCTCGGTAGCGTGTGGCCGTGCTGCTTCATAAGCTTGGCCCCACCCACCATGATTTCGTTCCACTGGCTGCTAAAGCTACGCCGCGACATGGTGAACCGCTCCAGGAGCATGTGCAAGGGCAGCAGAAGGAATAAAAGTGAATGGGCCACCCACCTAGCATACGTCGCATCATACGAATACGGCATAGTGCAACATACATAGATGGCATGCTCGGGTTCGATTTAGTCCAGCCCGTGGCAAGAAACAGAGTTATCCAGCGTGCTCTTGCTCGCAGCGCACAAAAAACATTCCCGCTGTCGTCACTTACAGGATAAAGTAGGGCTTTTCGTAATCGACGTAGTTTTGGATATACCGGGATACCATCTAGCAGAGGATCCAGCACGTGTGAAAAGAAAATGACATGCATCGATCCCATTAGTACCAGATGGCAGGCGCTTTTGGTGCGTGCTAGAGTCGCATGCACAGCTATTAGAGCCCCGGACCCACGCGTGAGGCCTGGCGTGTGACCGCCTAAAGCGGGAAAACAGTAGAGTGGAGAACAAAGAGCAAAGGGCAGCATCTCGTTCACCACCCGCTGGCCCGTCTCAAAGAACTTTACCACCACTGTTATCGTCGCCAACCATGCTGGCCCAATAACCGCCAGGGACCGAGTTCCCACAAACCACCATCAGGACAATAGCAACAACGAAACCCCAAGGGTACCCCACCCCATCCCCAACATCAACCATGACGTACCGTTTGGCAGGTGAATGACAGGATGCACGCGCCCAGGGCGAAGCAGCCCAGGATAAGGTTTTTCCGAGAGGCAGTCCGCCTTGCCTGGCGGGATGTCGACGGCCGGCGCATATCGACCGATGGCCGTGGGGTCATGGTGGAAAAGAACGCAAAGTCCTCCAAACCGTCCACTGAGTAATGGGAATCGCTGTCGGTGTCGTCGGCCAATTCGGCATGCTTGCCCAGTGACGCAGACCATTGGACGCTGTGGGCAGCTCTATTGGACCCACTGCCAGCACCAATGTTGCCCTGGCGTAGTGAGCTCGACGAGCCGCTGTCGGCTCTAGCTTGGACCTTTCGAGCGTTGGGTGGTAGCTCAAGGTCTTCATGGCTGTAGCTGGGACCTGTGGCCACTGGTGCAGAGGCACTGAGGTCGCAGGTGGCGTAGTTTGTGCTGTGTGGGTTGGACGACGGCGCTGATGACGAGACGTCCTCGAACTGAGCCATTCTAGCCAAGGGTGTTGCAGTACGCGGTCCAAAAACGTGCCTAATAATGGTGTCCGTGTGGGGTTTCCGCCTGGGCACCCTATGCGTAGGGCTGGTATGAGTGTATACCGTCGTTCAAGTAGTATTTACAAACGCAACAAACAAAAGCCTCAAGGAACATACCCCGCTCGTGCAACACTGGTTGGACGAATGCGGTGGTTAGAGAACAAATGCAATTCGAAAGCGAGTGAGCAATCGCAACAAGTTCGTTAGCAGGAACTGCACATTTAAAACAATGCACCAGTGCGCGGAACTATTGACAAAAGAAAGACCCCAGGGCTAGAGAGGCGAGCCCTAAAGGCATCGGTCATATAAAATAAAGGGAACAGCCGGGTTAGCGGTGGTGGATTTTACTGGTGGGGTGGTCGTCGTTTACGGCTTTCCTTGTGCCTGCTTGTTTAGTCTGGGGCACGAATGGCTCGTTTGGACAGCGCCAATGGCGTATCCATCGGTGCTTTTGCCAAGCCTGTCGTCGTATGGTCGATGGGGTTACAATAGCAGTTCGCAAACATATCTGCATTCCCTAACGACGCAACTGGGGGCGGCAGCACTGTAGCTGACCGTAGGCACACTCAACCAAGCCGTCGCTGTAACATGCGGATTATTATCCGATTGGCTTATACGCCTCCTTTCGTGGCGAGTGCACCGGGGCGATCGTGAGCGACCGCACAAAAAGGGCTGGCTGCTCTTCAAGGCCGGCTCACATGGCCTCGTTCCCCTGTCGTGTGACCGACAGCTGCAATGCAAAATGGGTATCACGTAAGTAATATGGGTGGCGCCAGGTAGTCTTTGCCCAATGTCCAAGCAAGGTGCTAGAGCACACAGGGAAGTGGGCCCAAGTGATGCCATGATCGGAAAGGGGCATTGCGCACCTCGGCACTCTAGAGGAGCTCCAGCGGCCACTATAGATCCTTAGGCATGTTTTACCTGACACCTTGCAAGGGAGGTAAAGGGCACCGGTTGAGCGCACACGCTCCAAGTGACGCTGAGTGTATGACACCTAAATCCTTCACCAGGCCTGGCGCCAGCATCCAGTCGAACGGGGCTTGCTGCTCAGGGCAAAGGATAAGCAGCGCTGTGCATTCTAGACTGAGTGGCTGGTTGAGGGAGTAATTCAGCGCAACAAGCTCACCCATGCTTCTAAATTAACGCCACCAAAAAACATTCCCAAACACAGGCTCTGGGGACATGTGCCAACCTTGAATTTAAGCAAGCAAGCGAGGGGCGCCAAGGCCGCCCTGAAGTCTGCCTCTAACAACAACAGCTCTCTCCCACCAGCCGGGCTTTAGTGATCGGTCCAGCGAAAATAGCTTATTGGCCCTCCTCTCAAGGCTCGTGTGGTCGACCAAGCAGAAATACAGGATCAGCTCCTAGCATTAGCAGTACCATTGCTTGTCGATGCACTCGTGCCATTGGACCAAGCTCTGATTAGAGACCAGGTGCAGCTATGTGGGAGGGTCGAGTGCGATCGTTGGGAGAAAAGGGTATGCGGCTTGGTGGCTAGTGACCACGATTGGTGCATAGGAGGCGCAACGTTCCCAGAGTCGCAAGATTTTCCTTTTTTTAAGGGCTTTTGCTGTGCGAGTGAATATCTAGCGCGCTTCGCTGCCTTTCCCACCAGAGCATTTCCGTGAGACTTGCTGATAACGCAATTGCACCAATTACAGCTTAGTAGGTGTAGACCGCACGGTTATAAAAGCAGCGGTAGCTGGCGCGCCTGATTCTGCGAGTTCGACTACTTCTAGCTTGAGTCCTAATTCCACCAGGGGGCACCCCGCTTCTCGCTTTGTTGTAGTGTCTATCAGTCGTTCTCTCCTTTCTATAGCTTCAATTTCCGGTGGTCGCCATCAAGCGAACAAACCCCCTTCTCCGATTTCTATCTCATGCGTTTCTCGAAGGCGCGATAATTTTGGATACGTCACAGGGGTCATTGTTTCACCTGCAGCTGCCAAAAGAAAGGGAGCAGCGCTTGCAACACCTTTAGCTGCCAGGACACACTCGTTATAAAGGTGACCCTATCGCTCGCCTTACTGCGGTGAGTTTTTGCACCCTTACTTCTTAAGGTGCTCCACGTCACCACCCCGTTGTCAATCTCTCGCCTTTCCCGCACGTCTATCAACACTCGTTCTCTCTTTCTCTCAGTTCATCCAACCCTTGTACTTGGCGTGCAAGGTCAACAACTACACCCTTCGCCATGGCTGCATGGACTTGGCCCTGGTCCCGGCCCCGGTCCCAGCCCGCGTCACCGTGCTCGCCTACGGAGACCGTGTTGGACCATTCACACAGCGTTCCGAAAAAATCGTACTTTGAGCGCCTGGGCTTGTTCTCGGAGCTGCCAAGTTATGGTGGCCCGTTCGACGTGGGGTGCTATGATTTGGAGTGGCAGTGGGACCCCGCAGATTTTGCCGTAGGAACCGACAAGGCAGCTACACCGCCACGTACCGCTAAAGATACCAGTGATAATAAGCCATCCTCGCCGCGTTATACCTTGGTTCGGTTCTATTACCCAGCTGATGTAGTGGGAACCGAAATGCGGCCCACCTGGATTCCCCAACCCATTGACGTGTACTTGAATGGTAAGCGCAGCAGTCAAGGGCAATGGATGCCAGCACGTGTCAATGACAACATCTCTTAGTTGCTATAGACAAAACCCAAACTTAACCAAACAAAACAACGATGCGCTGCCTCGTTAACCGGTGGTGATGGGGGTTGATTGTCCTGCTTATTTAGGCTATTTGGCCGCCACCAACTTACCCAGCATGGCCAAGTCTCTTATCACCAAGCTAGTTACCACGAGCATCAAACTTCCCGCTTACCTGGATGCCAAGCTAGGCTGTCCTAACCAACCTGCCACGGGCCACAAACCGCACCGGGATGCTCCAGTGGACGATAAACCACCCATCTCATTACCTCAGCGCCTACCGGTGGTATTCTTTCTACATGGCCTGTGGAGCTGCCGCACCACGTATTCCACGCTGTGCGGCCAGCTTGCGTCCTACGGGTTCTTGGTGTGCGCCTTTGAGTTTCGTGATGGCTCAAGCAGCGTAACGCACACACCCAACCAAACGGTGTACCACACCCCACTGCCCACCAACCAGGGCCTGGAGATTCGCCAGAGACAGCAGGCGCACCGGTTGGAAGAGCTGCAGGCCGGGTACCAACTCTTAAAGGGCTTGAACCAGGGGCACCCAGTGACCAACCTGATGCCCCAGAGTGAGACATCGGGCAGTCGCTTTGCCTTGGCTGATCTGACCGACCGGCTAGACTTTGGCAATGCGTTCCTGGTGGGCCACAGCTTTGGGTCCGCTACGGTTCTGTACGCCCTTAACCAGCTATCACCCCAGGACTATCCTATCAAGGCTGCCATTCCCCTCGATCCGTGGATGTACCCACTGGACCGAACGACTCCCCTAACTGACAAACCACTATTAATTGTTAATTCGCAGATGTTTACTGGCTGGACCGAGCAATACGATGTTCAACTACTGCCATACATTGCAAGCCGCAAGAGCGCAGTAAGTCTTGCCACCACCGGTACCAGTGACAAAGCCAAAGCAGAGAAATGTGATAGCAGCGACTCGGATCACCCCAATTCGGTGCTGGTGACCATTCAGGGCAGCGAGCATCAGCACCAGAGCGACTTTCCTGCGGTGTTGGCCACTTGGGCTTCCCTGAATCAGTACCTCCGGCGAACCACGCCAGGGATCGATCCCACCTACTGTTTGCAGCTCAACACGCGCTTATGCCTGTGGTTTCTTCGCCGCCACCTGTCGCCTGGCGTCTTACCCCTGCCGGAAGACACCACGATAATGAGCGCGGATCCCAACCAACAGCCACCCGAAGTCCGGGTCAACCAGTGGTTCTAACGCCTTACGACACCCAATGAGCTATTTGGGTGATTGCTTTGTCAGTATTGACAATAGGCGGATATTTTGGTGTGGATGGCCAGTGGGATTTTGACTTTAGTCTGCTTCCATTATAGCCTCCCCCCAGGGCGGCTGATTCGCCGCTACATACGGAGTATTCAACACCGACTGCTGTTCGTTGATTAAGGCATCGCGGGTGCTCATCAAGGTTGGCTGAGCAATAAATGGTTGATCGTTAGCCGATTTTGACGCCATGCCCGGTATCTTCATACCGGGAAAGAAAGGGATAGCAGCTGTGACTGCTGCCATCGAAAAGGGGATGAGTGGGTGAGGGAGCTGACCCCGCCGCTGCCCTTTGCCTGTACAGCCATGTGGGCCCTGGCCTTGGTGTCCTGATATTGGAGACGTTTGCCGGCCCAAGTGGCCATCGAGGAGAATGGGCGTGGTCGACAGTGAGCCGCAGACAGGGTGCATGGGACAAACCTTCTTTCTGGTTCCATGTGGACCCTCTCTGGTGCTGACTGTTGCTTTTTTTCTTCCTGTAGCAGTGGCTTGTCTGTCTGCGATTGCCTTTTGTGTGGATGTGTGGGCATAGAAAAGGTCAGCAAATGCGTGCCCCCCTCACCCCCAAACGTCTTTCAAGCCTTTTGGCAACGCTCGGGGTGGATGGTGTGATGCTAGACCCGTTTGTTCGGTGCGATTCTTTGAATCCTTGTTGCACATCCAACAGCAGGCCAGTTAGCGACGGCCTTTTTGTCCCGCCTTCAATCAACCAACAGCCCATTGTTTTCGCCCCAAGTGATTTGGCCTCACCTCATGGCCCTTTTGACGTGCTGACACACCCCGCCTGCCGTGGGCTTTAATTTTCACGCCCACCCTCGCCCCTTCGCATATGCACCCAGGCACCGGTGGTTAGCGCTGTCAGCTGCGCACCTACCACTGCTTCATCGTTTGGGCCTATCAGCGGCCGCTGTGTCTTTGTCTTTCACTTTCTTCTACCCTAGTCTGTTCTTGGGGGCGCACTGGGGCCCTCGTTGACGCAGCCGGCCCACACTTGCCAGACTGTGTCGGGCGTCTCCTCCCAGGTGGCGGTGGTATTTTATATAGCCCCTTCTCGTGGAGCCCTTCCGCCTGCCGTCGAAAACTCTCCCACCAACCCACCACATACCGCACCAGCACTCACTCGTTCACCTGGTGGCCCTATCTTTTTTTCGCTCTGCTTCCTCGTCCTTGCTCGTCGCCCTCTCGAGCTTTCATCGTGTCTTGCCCTGATTACAAATTATTATTACTATTTTCCTGTTTCTCGGTCACCCATCCCTTTCTGTACTCTGTGTGCCTTGGCAGTGCCCGAGTTTGATCACCACTGCCCTTTACCGACTTTGTCACTCTTGCCCTCTGTACCACCCTCTTGGTCCATCCGGTTGGTGTTCCTATCCACTGTCTCAGCCCTAATCTTTCGCCATGGCGTTGAAGCGAATCAACAAGGTACAGTTTGCCATTCTTCACACGTACACTTTCTCTCTCTCTTTAACTCTAACTCTATAGTTGGAAAAGAATAGGCGGAAGCGGTTGCCGCCTGCCGGTGTGGTTGGGCTCTTGGTTCCTGCGGGCGAGATCATCTTGCCCTGCTGCCCATGGGAAGCCTTGTGCGGCATGCTACTGGCAGCTATCGGAGGTCTTACCCTTCTAGCTGCAGGTGGCCACCACAATGTCGAGATGACCTCGATTGGGTGCTTGCCGAATGGGTAGCAAGCCCGCCCTGGCCTGCCGAGCCGAGGAGCAAGGTGATGTTTGGCTGTTTGTGCATTGAACGCCAGCTGCCCATACTTCTCGATTGCTAACCTGTCTGATGGGAATGCAATGGCTTGGTTTGGACCAATCGTACACAGGAGCTCAAAGATCTGGGCCGCGACCCTCCGTCCTCCTGCAGTGCTGGCCCCGTGGGCGATGATCTGTTCCACTGGCAAGCGACCATCATGGGTCCGTCGGACAGCCCATACCAGGGCGGAGTGTTCTTCCTGTCGATAAGCTTCCCGGTCGACTACCCGTTCAAGCCTCCCAAGGTGAACTTTACCACCCGTATCTACCACCCCAACATCAACAGCAACGGCAGTATCTGTCTAGACATTCTACGAGACCAATGGTCGCCTGCCTTGACCATCTCCAAGGTCTTGCTGTCAATTTGCTCGATGCTGACTGATCCCAATCCCGATGACCCGCTGGTGCCGGAGATTGCCCATATCTACAAGACCGATCGTTCCCGCTACGACACCACTGCCCGTGAATGGACCCGCAAATATGCCATGGGTTAATTTGAGGTTGACGCGCACCTGCACTGTCACTTGGGGAGAGGAACACATACGGCTTTCGATTTCTTATTACCTTGATCCGCTTGCTCACCAGCGTTACACAGCCCCGCATCATTGGTTTTTGCAACTGATGGCTTGGCGGTGAAGCAGCGGGCAAAGTCAAGGTCGACGCAATAAATGCCCATGGTATTTTCTACCCTTTTATACATTTGGGCAAGGCCTTTAATACCGTTGCCTGAAGAATTGGTGGTAGACACCCTTGTCATCCCAAAAGCGTTGAAGTGGACTGGATAGAGCAAGGCTAAGGAAACGACGCTTGTGCGTACAAAGTCGTGGGAGAGGGAGGGGCTCAACCGTCGCACCTAATGCTTCCCAGGGCGCAGCTTTGCGTGTATAGCTCTTTCTCCCTTTATACCTTGTTCTCTTTCCGCATTGGCTTGTTAGCCATCTAAATTGCTTTGCCGTCTTGACCACCGATTACCTTTACGACCATTTCCTTGCTCGAGTTACCATGGTATGCCAACGGGCTGTAATGAGCGCAGCCGAGTCGCGAGGTCATTGGTCTTCTTACGTTTAAGAGGTTTACTAACAAGAGAGCGAACCTCTGCGCAGGGCGTTGCAGCAAATAGACATTATTTCACCCAATGCGCTCTGAGCACGCGTTCTCATTTGCCTTGCCACTGCCCTCGCTTTGCCCCCATCATACCCTGCCATTGCACTCCTGTTAAACTAGGCCACCGTCACCTGCTCCGTCGACCCCGCGCTTGTGCAGGCCCTGGACAAGTTCCGCTTTGCCAAGCAAAAGGCCAACGTGGCCGCTTTCGTGGGTAAGCGACCTGCCAACCAGGTGGTGTGTGCCGGTGCGCTAGCGTGGCAATAGGGCATTGCTTGTTCTTTCCAGCAGTATAATACCAAAACTAACACCGCAGACACATGAGTTGAGTGTCTCATTGGAATGCATTGTTTATTGCTGCGTTATTTATGGATTTATCACCGGCCATGGTCAGTAAAAATCGATCGCAAGCAGTTGTCCGTGGTCGAAGACGAGATTTTTGATGACATTACTCTGGAAGACCTTGTGGAAGAATTGCCCGACGATGCGCCAAGATATCCTTTGTTCCAAGCCCACTGAGTTCTATTCTGGTTATTTTCGGTTGTATTTTCGCCGCTTGCTTCGTGGATATTGCGCTGCTTCCTTTGTGATCTGTGCGCCCAGTGCCGCACTGCATAGCACCACCCATATTCTTAACCTCTCCAAACCTTGACGCTGCTATGCCTGTGCCTGTTCCTGCGTATATCTTGTATATGGGATGGGCTTCTGATGGTGATTGCAATCGGCTGCCGTTATTCAACCAACACATATGTGGTTCTGAGCTACAAGGTACGCATGTACTATGAAAAAAAAACTAGCGTGCACCAGCATTTAATCGGTAGATGCGCATAACCACACTTGCTACGCACCTGCTAACCATGCGCCTTTTCAATCTCGCAGTACCCAACGGTGATTGCAACCCATGTGCCTCGAGCTATCTAGTTTGAACACAAAGGCCGATTATCGTATCCGCTCGTATTCATCTTCTACTGCCCGGAATCAGGTATGTGACTGTGGTTGGTAATTGTGCATACTCGATTATATCTTTCATAGCTATCTCTTTTTGCTTCACCAATAACGTATTGGTGGGTTTGGATGCTACATGACTAGCTGTATTCAATAACCATATTGTATTTGATTGCACCTGATTAATTGTTTTATTTTGGGGGTGTCCATTGTAGCGTCCACTGAAGGACGTATCCTGTACGCCAGTGCGCAGCCTGCATTTCAGTCTGCCGGGAGCCTTGGCAAGGTATGTGCTCAGCTCACGGCCACAATTAGCGCCACACGATAAACGGTGATCCAAACGATACGCAAAATCATCCTGATTTTTTTCGTGCAGGGCGGCACTCCACTTCCCTTTTTATTAAACAATCACAAGTGTGAGGCTGGTGGCGGGCTGCTTGCTCACTTGTACTGGGTGTGGTGTCCATGGACAGGCATACGAACTACATGACAAGGAAGACCTCAGCGATAAATGGCTTCAGGAGCGCCTGGCTTCCTTTGCCAGCTAACCATGGGTGCCATTGACTAACAGCTTGCCCATGGCAACCATCTTGGGCTCTGTCCTGCCGAAATCGAAACGGAGCATCATGCCAAGAATTAGTCGCCGTTACTGGCGTTTTCAGCTATAGGCTAATGTTTGACACTCCCCCTTTTCCTACCTCGCTCGTTCGTTTGGGCAATATGTGATCTCAAGGCGCGGGGGGTGTGAGTTTTGCCAATAAACGGGTGCCATGGTAAAACCATGGCGTGTTGCGAGCTGGAAAGACCCATCGGCCCCACCACCGGGCCATGGGAAGGCCGATGCAGTGGAGGTGGAGGTGCTCGATGCTATTAAAGGGCGGGCGGTGGAACCCCAGCCTATTATATTGACGTATCATACAGAGACGATGCCATGGTAGTAGCGCTGGCAAGTTAGAGAAGGGCATGAAGCCAGTCAGTCCTGCTAGCCATGCAGCGGATATGACCTACCTGATTTCCGAGGACTCGTAGCCTTGTTTGCGCAGCACCTGGGTGCCTAGCTGCAGCATACGCTCAAGAAGTCCAATGTGGAACACGCGAAGCGTTGCAACGTTGCCAATATGCTGCTTAGGAATGACCAAGTAGTGGGCCGCAGAGGCGGGGTTGATGTCTTGAAAAACTAGGCATTCGTCCGTCTGGTGCATTCCAAAGGCAATGGCCGCCAAGGCAGCCGAGGTACACATGGAAACGGCCCAACGTGGTGCACAGTTTAAATAAAAGCGACTGGCACTGCATTTAGGTAAGCCAGGCAACAGTGCACTCGGGATACCATCTCCCTGCAGGATCAGGGTAGCGCCAAGGCCTTTTTACCTACCTCGGCAACCACTCGGGACCGGTCAGTAGTCGCAATCGCGCAAAACACGCACTCGTTCTCGGTGGGACGGGCCATGGGTGGGCTGTGCGTTCCGAGACAGATAAGGAAAAGGGAGAGAGGCTTCTAAAGTAGACCAACGGCAAAATCGTCACACTCGTATACGAATGAGGTATAGGAATGAAAAACCAAATAAATGGCCGTGCAAGCTATGTACCCCAATACCGCTTCTCGCGGCGTCGAAACTCGCGGTCAGGACCGAGCAAAGCTCACCACAAGTCTGTAGGGATGCTGGCCTCAGCTGGAGGTCTTAGATTCCCTCGTTCCACGTGCTAGCAGCACCACCTGTGTGTATATGTGTGGGTAATGAGCACATCTTGGTGGCACTGACCCACGCAGCAGGGCACAGCAGCTTTAAAAATGCCAAGTTTATAGACCAAGACACGAGCAGGTTAGGTACAGTAACGCAACAATAAAACGGTGAGGAAATCAAACAATATGAACAGAAAACCAAGGTGATCGAATAAACAAGATGCTGATAGCAACTCTTCTCCCCAGAACTGCTTGGGTGATGGCAAAGATGGCTCACAGTTACAGCCATAGTGTACCCAACATTCTGGTATGCGGGAGTAGTGAAAAAAAAGGCACGACGCGCAATAAAGGCTACATTTGCCATAACCATGCGGTTGCAATGGATAGTAGCCCTGAACGCTGGGAGAACGCGATAGTAGTGGGAGGAGGGTAAGATCCAGGTGGATCCAAGGCGTGATGTTTTGCAGACTCTACGAACAACCGGCAATGCCGCCTGATACGGATCGATCCCTTACTCGTGTATCAGCGACGCAATCATACTAGAAAGTTGTCCGACCGCACAGAAGAACCCACCATACAACCCATCCATAGCATAGCAACAGTGATAGATTAGCATGCATGATGGTACAATGGAATTAGGACGTACTAAGATTGATGGCGAGATATGTCATCTGCTGCACTCATTCCAACAGTGACAGCCCGGTACTTACCAGTAGAGGTAGAAGAAGAAGCTAAAGAAAAAGAAGCCCACTTTGACAAATCCTTCGCGCTTGTAGTCGGTTAAATGGCGAAACACCACGGTGGGGTCGTAGAGGTGCCGCTTTTCATACACCTTGTAAATGTGCCACGCGAGCAGCGGAAGGTTGATCAGAAAACAGGACCAGATGCCCAGCAGCAGGAACATCAGGGTCAGGAACCCGTGGGCGAGGATCTCGGGCACCACCCATTGGTTCAGCGACTGGCACAGTTCAATGGGGTTCATGTAGTCGGCCTCCATATCGATAAAGTTGATCACCTGCCAGATCGACAGGCACATGAACCCACCGCAGACGATGATTGCAAACAGGTATAGGAACATGGCGCCGAATGGATGAACGGTGTAGTGTGCGCTGTTGTGTAAAGAAAGCGCAGGCAAAGGTGAGAGTGGCCAGCACGAAATGTCGGTGGCAATGCGAGCGAACAAGTGGCCAATAGACAAGAACAAAAACAAGAACTCTGAGCAATGGGCCTTGACCACCAAACGAAACGATGAGCTCATGGGATGGCGTTACAAGTGGTGTCGAATCCAGGTCTCTAGCGATATTGTGTTTTTTCCTACTGTCTTTCTCGCGACGACCCTGCGCATAGCGCCAGGGTTCTGAGCTTGAGCGCGTGACCAACTGGCATAGACGAGGGGTGCCGATGTGTGTGCGCTGTCTGATGCACTGATGCCGCGTCTTTGCTACACAGCCAACCAGAAAGGACGGGTCGCATGGTCACCCACCCTACCTCCTATTACGTCGGGCAGCTCGTGCCCGGTGCTTCTCCGCTAAGTACCTATCCCTGTCGTGCGCCATTGCTGCTTTGCATCGATGAACCATTTCGGAATACTCCAACCCTCCATTTCCAAGTGGCCATTGCACAATGTCCTGGGAAGCACTCGCATTTCTCCTCGGCCTGGTCATTGCCGCCATCCTCATGTTTGGCGCTGTATGGTTCGTCATTCTCTTGACCGATCTCGAGGCCGATTACATTAACCCCATCGAGCTATGCAATAGCCTGAACCAGGTAAGCCTTGACTCCCATGCGACTGGTCTCTGAGCAGCGCCCCAAAACCAGGGCCCGCCCTGTCTCTCTTCCCTTTTATTATCCCCAAAGCGCTGTCTATTAACCATTTATCATAAAATGTGGTGACGTCTGGAGTGGTATATTTGTTCATCAGTGGGTTCTGCCCGAAGCCATTACCCACTCGGCTCTGTTTGCCATTTTTATTCTCAATGGCCTGTGGCTTCCATCCCTCATCAACCTTCCACTGCTTGCGTGGAACATCAACAAGTAAGTCCTATGGTGTACGCACAGAGAGCCGCGCTATCAGCCAGGCCACCGGTTCGAAATACAGTGGAGATAAAGCCATTTTGTCGCTTGGCTGTCAACTCCTGGTGTGCTGACTGAGCAAGCATTTGTATGTCTTTTTCATTCTGACCCCTGTGGTTATTGGTGTCGCCTAGAATCGCAAAGAGTACCTACCACTATGACCCAATGCAGGTGTTTCGGCATGTGGCAGCCTACAAGAAAGAGGGCATGATCAAGATTGGGTTTTTTCTGTGCTGCTTCTTTTATTATCTCTATGGCTTGATCATGGCCCTGATCCACGAGTCCGCCATCCTTTAGTTGCATTTTGAGTCTCCATTGGCTACCATATTTCTTCTGCATAAGCAGCACGACCTCCATTTGGGCCCTACTTTCCGAAGCAGCGGCCGTTGAACGTTTATTACCGTATATATATAAACCTCCAGAGCAGTGCCAGAAACAAAAGCCAGCCCATGACCATGGCTGTCCAAGTGATTGCTGGAACTACTTCGTCGCTGATTCTAGCTGCTGTTCCAACTGAGCCACTCGTAGGCGTAATTGACTGATCTCAGCTTGCATCATGCGCCTTTCGTGCTCTAGCCGTCGTTTCTCTTGCTGCCACTGCTCGGTGGCAATATCGGCCGTATCAAACAGCTGAAAGGCCAAGATCTGCTGAGCAGTGGGCCGATGCTGGGGCTCAGCAGCCATAAGCCACAGGACAAATGCTGCTTCCTTGGGAAACAGGGCCAAAAAGTCTGCTGGAATGATGCTCTGTTTGAGCTCCTGCAGGACTTGCACGCGTTCCATGCCCGTAGCAAAGGGATAAAATAGCTCAAAGAAGATAATACCCAAGCTGTATATGTCGGCCTTGGTATCATAAGCCTGGCTGGACTGCGCTAGCTGCTCGGGAGAGGCATATGTGACGGTCCCAACCCCTGACGTGAGCGGCTGTGATGTTGATGGTATGGACTGGCTCTGACTGACATCGGGCAAGATGGTCACCTCCGACTGCGTTACGAGGCCAAAATCTCCAATGCGTGGAATATAGTCGCCGGGTGGTGCTAGAGGAGCAGAGAGGTGATTATCACCGTCATTACCAGCACTGGGCAATGGGCAGCAATCAGCATAGTCTAAAAAAATATTGGAGGGTTTCAAGTCCCGATGGATCAGCCCCTGGGTGTGAAAGTAAGCCACCCCTTCTACCAGCCGCTTAAATAACCGCAGATTTCCTGCGCCGTCAATATGCGTCAAAAAGGCCCGTGCGTCTTGGCCAGCGCAGTGCTCAGCAATGTACCGGTTGCGGTGCACAAGGTACTCTCCGAGGTTGGTGGCACACAGTTGCATCTGGATATGCAGTGTCAACGGGCGAAAGGGCAACTCTTGGCGTTGAGGTTGTGGCGAAATCGATAACCGGCTGAAGCGTGAGTCAAGTGAGCCCACTTCGCCACTAGTGGCAGAACGGATAGAGAAAGCATGAGAAGATGGGGACGGTCGCTCAGTGTTACTCGCTCTGGTACTATCAGCGCCCGATGGTCGGAGAAAATCGATGCTGGCTACGGAGGCATCCAATGGTGTGCTCCTGTATCGTGTGTCGTCAAGGCTGGCTATATCAACTGAATTGAAAACAATGTCGTCGCCGTAGCTGCGGTGAGATGGATGTTCTGTGACCGGAGAGTTGGTGCAATCGGTAAAGTTTTCCTCGGACACTTCAATGGCGAATGGCCCAGTTGATGGGCACTCGGCGTCAGAGCTTTCCTGTGACGATGACTGCGCCGACGCATCCGACACTTCGAGCCAAGAGCTGTAATAGCGCACAATGTGGGGGTGTTCCAGTTGCGCCAGACTAGTAATCTCCCGCAGCATCTTGTGCAATGGGTTGTCCTTGCCCACCAGCACCACCTTTTTGATCGCGTATTCCTTGTTGTCCAAACGGTTCTTGACCCGGTACACTGACCCAAACCCGCCCTTGCCTAGCTTCTCCAGTTCCAGAAAGTCGGAGAAATAACGACTGCTTAGGTTATCCCAAAAACGCTGTACGGCCGCTTGGCGCGGTTGTGGCCGAGGCTTGGCCAAATCGAGGCAATCAAATACCACCAAATCGGCGTCTGTAGGGCGTGCTCGGTGAATTTCGGGCTGGACTGGCGGTGAACAGTGCTGCTGGGCTTGTTCAAACGACGACGACAACCGGTGCATAAACTGGCTGGTTTCGATGGTGTGTTCCTCATCGATGCTGCGCATAGCCTGAGTGAGTAGCTCTCGAAAGGCGTGCATATACGAGCTCCGCACCGCAGCCATTTCATCAATGTAGTCCGCCTCGATGATGCCCATCGAGTACAGCGTCTTGCATATAATAAAAAACAGCTGCCGGCTCCGGCGTGGGTTCTGGTCGTACAGCATGCAAAAGTTTTCCAGCAGCGATACCAGCAATATCCGTCCTTGATCGTGGTGCCGTGCTGTGCCAACATCGCGGATTAGCTCACGGCTTTGCGTGGCAAGCCCCCGAGGCCGGTGCAACCCTAATATGATATAACCAGACCAAGTATAACACCCAAAGAGAACGCCTAGGGTGAGTCATTCGTAGGTTGGGCTGAGCAAAAGTGGAATTCGAGGTTATTCTGACCAACGCACCAGGCCAAGTGCACTGGCTAAAAGTGTGTCAAAGGCAACTGGCAAGAGTAGCATACCTGTAAATGGGATTAGGGATTGACCACGCTCCTCCAACGACGTGTGTGCTACATTGCTCGTCCGGCCTTGCGATAACGGCGAGGCCGAGAAGTCGGGCGAGCCAGGGTCGTAGGCAAAGCTTCCCGAGTTCCGCATGCTAAATGAATGGCAAAATAAAGATAGGAACCAACAAAAACATAAAGTACACCTAGCTGCGGTCCATTTGGCAATGGTACTGCTCAGGTATGGGCCTATGCATTACCATCCGCGTGTGGAACCAGAGGCAAATGGGCCCGGCACAACAATACTGGAGCTTGAGCTGCTGGGCCTGGTATAGCGCCCCTTGGTTGCCCAAGGTATTCCTATGACCACAAGTTTTAGGAAAGGAAAGGAAAAAAAGCAATAAGCAGCAACAAGGCATTGGGAGCAGCCAATGGCAAAGCTATGCGAGCTTAGACAACAGATAGATTTTAATATGCTGCGACACTGGGCCTGGCGTGCCAAGCATGCCCAGCGAGCTGCCACGATTTGATGCCCATGGCAGCTGTTGATTGGGTTAGAGTTCAATGGAAACAGAGCGGGCCAGCACTAACCCTGCTGTCCCTGAACAGCATCTAGTGACTCGTTTAGGAGCCTTGTCGAATCTCCTAGAAGCATTGGCATGGTGCCGCAGTTGTACGAGTGCAATGTTCCTGACCCGTGTCTTTGGCGGCCCGCAGGTCGGGGGATTGTGGAGGTCTCCTGTTTTAGGTTGCCAGTAGCAACCAATTTACCAAAACAAAAATCTTAAAAACCAGCCAGAGGTACGCGTGCAAAGAGCAACCACAATGGCCATGGCCCGGTGGGGCCAGGTATACCGTGGCTAATTGGCAATAAAATTCTCGGGACCCAAGGTTTTATTTATCAATGGCAATCTAATACTGGCACACTTGCTAGTCTATGAGGCATGGATGCTAGGATACTCTAAAATGAAAACAAAATATAGGGCGCCCAGAGCCAAGATTGTGGACGCAGTGAAACCCATGGTGGCTTCAGGCTTTCACCTTAAAGTTGGCTACTCAGTAATGGGCCAGCCAACCACAGCACCACTATTCACTTTGTGGATACCATCCACACTACTCTTGGCATTTGCGAAGCAGCCGTTGGAACATTGATTGACCCTGCTGAACATGGCTTTGAAGCTGGTGGATCAAGCAAGGCACTTTGCGAGGTGTCCCGCTGGTCGAGGGCGAGACCTGGCGGGAGTCGCTGTCGTCATCACTAATTACCACTAATTCCTGGTTCACCATGCGAGTGGTAGTGGAGTCAGCGGAACCATTACTTGGCAACTGGACTGCCCAGCCGGTGTCGGACGCAGCCTGGTGGCTTGCGCCAGGTTTGCACGGTAAACGCCCAACTCCCAACAGCGACGGGGATGGCAATTCATCATCGCTCGGCAGTTCCCATATGATGGGATCAGCCTTGGCCTTTTTATGTGGTAATGAACTCAAGTAATGCCCCTTGGAACTGGGCAACGTTGGGTGTTTTCGCTTACGACCTTGCTTGCAGCATGTGTGCTTGCATTGATGCTTGTTTTGGCACTTGTGTTGGCAGGGTTCGGCTGGTGAGACCACCGAGGTTGCAACCCGGTGAATAACTGGAATAGCAGAGGACGGGGAGCGAGCAACTGGAGAGGAGTTGGTTTCTCTGGCAAAAGAGCCGGGACCAGGCGCTAAGACCAGCATTCAGTAACACCCTGCCTAAGCAGAGTTGGGTTCGAATTCATTAGACCTTATCCGATCGTTCTTGCAAGTTGTATGGATCAGTATCCTAGCCTCTGCGCACTTACCCAAACTGGCGTACCGGGCATCGCACTTTGAGTTTGATGCTGACTCCACGGCAGTTGGTTGGAGCTTGCGTGGCGACTAGCCCCAAAAACCTTGCCCATGCAATTCCTCGTCGCCATAGTGGTTAGGCTGACATGACTTGCACTTTTGGCCGGTCACTGAGTCAACTCACCTATAACGGCATTTTGCTCTCAATTGGCCTTGGTAATCAAAATCTCTTTTTCAGATTACTCAGACTTTTTTGAACAGCCGGTCTCAGCTACACACTGCAAGAACGCTGGTCTGATGGTACGTACCAAAGGATCTTGCTGATGACTTCCAGTGGTATCACTAAAATCAGCGAGTGATATAGTCACAGAATCGCCTACCCCAACTGCATGACCATACATGCCCATTAATTATTCAAAAATATAATCATCAGGGACCCAACTCAGAAATCATTGTAATGGCGGTTTTCAAACCGTTTTTTAATCATGGGAGGGGGGAGTGCATAGCGGCACCCCCCATGGGCTGGATGGCCAATCCTGAAGCCTTAAACCAAAGGCCTTGCCCTTATATCACTTACGAATGTCCTCACAAAGCACCATACATGTAATTTCCTCTTGGTCGTTTACAGTGCTGGGGATAGGTACCAAAAACTGCCGGCCCGGGGCTGCCGAGTGGCTTATTGTGAACCGTCGAAAATCGACCAACTGCTGAGACCGCGTATACGCAATGAATGTGACCCATTGCGGCTTATCGCAATCCTGGCGCCTTGTTTCGGGGTGTTCAAGCTGTATTACAACTGACAATTGTTGGATACCAGCCTTGGAATGCTGGGTAAACAGATAACAGTCGAAAGTTCAGTAGAGCAGCCAACACGGTTAGTGTGCTGCGGTGGCCCAGTGAGGAGAGCAAGACAGGCACCCAGCTTTCCTCTGGCCCCGCCAAAGCGCCATTGTTCAATTACTATCGGCCTGTCTCAGCAAATACCTTTTGCGCCGTCAGCTGCAGCCAAGGTAGTTGCTTTACACTGGAAATCACCTGCCAATGCATCAGGAGCCGCCATCCAACGCGATTCGCATATGAGATCAGCAAAATAATAAAGGCACTGGCCCCTACAAGTTGCTTTGGCTGCTGCCAAGGATATATAGTTAGACCTGCACAATGCACGCTGGGTAGTTCCCAAAGACCAGAGTCGGCGTGTACTATAGGTACCTGGTTTCCAAACGGTGGGTTACGTCCCACGATCTAATGGCATTCCAGATATAGCCATTCATCACAGAGCTTCGTATTAGACAATGCCGTCCAGGTCCTGTAACGTTAAGCGTGGGTAGTGTGGCACCGTGGCTGATCAGGGTAAACAAGTACCCAATACTAACCACGACCCACAGATTCATTCTATAGCATCACTTTTGCTCACCATTTCTATCTTTCGAGGCTCGGTATTTTTTAGATCATCCAAGGATTTGATCCCAGCAGCCGATAGTGCCTTGGCATATTGCGCGCCTAGAATACAGGTTACAATGGCATACCAGTCAGAATTGGTTGCAATTAGCGTATGCACTGACTGAGCGCAAGCTGACGGCAAGGCCGGAGAATTTTTGACATCAGGACATCCTGCATGTCCAAACTTACCAATTTTGGCAACGCGCGTTAAAATCAAGTACGACCGATCCCAGCATTGTGAGCTGAGGCATTGGTATCTATTACCAAGGACCAACAAGGGCACGCAAAACTCTAACAGAGCAGCAATTTCCAGGTTACTAACGTCGATAATTTTGATGCCAAATCGCGCCGTCGGAATTGCAACCGACGGATATAGTATTGCATAACTGTTATGACATTTAGTCTCAATCAACTTACATGAGCAGTGCGTTGCATATTCCCTGTGGTTCAGCGCGATGTACCAGCGTCTCTACAATGCCTGTAAATATGGTAATAACTCCATCCGAAAAATCATTTACCGTTAATGTCTTCCTTTTTACGCCTGCGAGAAGGATAAATGGCAACAACGACGTGGCTGTTTAATCAGCGAAAAAGAACTACTTACATTTTAGGATCCGGTAGGCTTGAAGAACAATGGTTCGCATCTCGGCAGCCATTTGATGACCAAGTTTAGGGTCACTAATATGAATGTGGCCCAGGTAACACTATAGTGTCGTATTATAATCTAGCACAAATTGCACAGGCGTGGTGAATGATCAGTACAATTATGAAGCGCTGGTGCTGTACCAAAACAAACCACGCAGTGAAACTACAGTATTTTTCTTGCCTTTCTTTTCTCCACCAAATCCCCGAATCGCTAGCGCCAACCCACCTGAAGCAGTAGATACACCTTTTGCGCGATGGTTCTGACTTTGCCCTTTACTGGGTATCTCAGCGCTGGGTTTTTTGCTAAGCTGTTTAAAATGGCCTTTTCGCCGAGCAAAAATCGCATGCCTGAGTATTCATCGGCCTCAGACACGCATGTCAACTAGGCAAAACGCTTAACCAGTAGATAACAGCGCTAATATAATTGATGTTAGTACAGTTAAGTATGTTGGACATTCCTCCAGTACAATAACGCCACAATTAACACTACCTTGTTGGCTGTATCCTTACAAGTTGACTGACGGATGGGTTGGCGTTTAACTTTAGAAGAGTGGTCATGGTGAGAAAGCGGATGGAATATTTGGCCATGGCATGGCCCATTGCTGCCCATTGAAGAATACAACATCAATAGCACCGATAGGGTTGATACTCATTTTTGGTAGCAAATAACGAGTAAAGGTGTTTCTCTTACTGAGCTAAGCCCATGCTGTGATCGACTTACCACTGCTTTCCAAGCGCTGATTGGGCTGCTTAACAACCAAGGTGCCTTGTTCAAGCTGGTGTAGGTTTTGAACGCAAAGTGCTGGATAATGCAGTTGGTTAACCCTGGCCCAAAGGGGCATTGTAACGACAATGGCAACCTGTTAGACCCTTTGATGCTCGACTAGGGTGCAATGCACATCCAGAGTAACATCTGTCATCATGCCCGCTTCTTGAACCAAGCTGCGCTAGTAGGCGCCTTGAAATACCCTAATCGGTTACCTTCCAAAATCTGATGGCGCCCCCTATGTGCCAGACCATCGTTCACCAGCTGATAGTGACTGGGGTTGGCGCAGATGCGCACGTAGAGAAATGTGGATTTCAGCCTGTTCACCCAACAGGGTTAGGTTTTTTTTCGTCGTCCAGTGCAAAGTTGTAACGCGTATGCACATGGTGATTTGGTCTTGCTGGGTTAGCACAAGCATTGGGACGAAGAGATGCTATTAATATAATGAGTGTGACAATATTTCCTGGCAACCATTTACCATTGGATAGCCGTATCGATGCTGCAAATGCTTCCCAAGCTAATCTCGGCGTTTAGATGCTCGATTAAATTGCAGTGTAGACTAGTCGGCACGGTTTACATACCGTTGCCCAAGTGAACAATGGTTAGCTCCAATAAGATCAAGTGGACGCAGGCATTCATTGACCGTGGCCATCCTATACTAACACTGGAACTGACACTCAGATGCTAACTTACAGAGCAATAGTCCTGTTTGTTAGCTCCGTTGGCATGCTCCTTGCCATTTACCTGCTTTCAATGGGCTGGTGGCCAGACACCACCTGTTCATATTGAATCACGCGGTCCTGTGTGGTGAGAATGACAGCAACCCCCGAGGTATCAAACTGTGGTCGACCAGCACGACCCATCATTTGCAAAATATCTAGGTTGGAGTACTCCACGTATTTGGAATTGGCATAGGCTAAAGTGTAAACAATTGCCAGTCATTGGTAGCAGTCAACTGTTAATCGTCAAATAAACCTTGAGCACCATAGTTTGCTGGCTTGTTATTGCACCCTGCATCGGTCACACAGTTCCTGTATCAAGGCGCAGTGAAGGAAGAGCTACCCGCATAAGAAAAACTCTCCTACCTCGGGTACCCTTAACGATAACCAGGTGAGCCGGCAAGTTGACCTACTTGACCATATCTATACGCATGCTTATGGTATTGTCAGTGTGTTACTGGTACCAATCACAGGCTATGTCAATATTGGTAATGGTAATCTGGCATTACCGGCAAGCTTTGGAAGTCACGCCAACTTACCCCTACGGCCAAAGTCGAGGTCGTGCCTTTGCACATACGTTGTAAAATGCCCACAATATATTAAAATATCTGCTTCCCAGCGATTACGGTCAAAATTGCAGGCCTGTTGACTGAAACCTCAACGCTCACGGGAATTTCATCCCGATGCTTTATCCAACACTACTGGTACTACTTACATACGACCTGGATATAGCCAGCAGTAAACGCGTTTTCCACCAGTCGCCGGTCGGTGATTGTGAGCCCAGCATGGTGGAAGGCAATGCCGACGTTTAGAAATTCTAGTGTGGGTCAAGTTGTGCTTTACCGCCGGTACTCCGATATAAAGTGGTTCACTAATTAGTATGATGCAGCAGGACAGTTCAAAGTCAGATATCCATAGTAGCAGGTATGAGCATGGCCAAGGACTATAGTCTGCCTAAACACTTGCCTTTGAGCCGTTTGTCATGGGCACTGCCCTCCGCCATTATGACCCAGAACCATGCCATGCCACATGATCCAGCATGCGTTGTCAAAGTTAGAGTTTGTATTACTGCGCCCACCCATGCTCTTTTCCTTCACATTTAGCGGAGCGCAGGCATCCAAATCTGCGTTATAGCCGGTTTACCTTTGACTGCACCAATCGGGGGGAGCTGATTTATTAAGTGTCTCCGGTGCATGGGTTTTCATGTGTTTAGCCAGGTACTCTGCCGATTGCTGGGCAGACTTCCGAGTACTACAAAACTAGTAATACCGTAAGCATTGGTAGGCCGTGAGATAGAAAACGGCCCATCGTGGTTAGAGTCAAACAGGCGGGAAGTTTTTAGAGCGAGTTGCCCGCTGGTGTCAGTCGATGGGGCGGGCTTCTTATCTGTACGGCCTTACCACAAGTGCTGGTTTGCCGTTGGCGTATTGGGCAATGATGTCAGGAAGTCTAGCCACACCGAGTTATTGTGTCAAGACTGCCAACGGCAAAAAGTTAGGGACTAACCCACCGCTGGGCCAGTGCGTAGGAATTAACCCAGGATAAAGCCTGCTAAGGAACACATAAGAGCATCCGGGCCAGCCGGCCACCACACAAGCGATCGGGGTTTGTCTTTTTTTGCCACCACTTACTGATAGTCAAGGCGTTTTTCAAAGAGGAAATAGTTATCTCCACTGGATTCAAAGCCAATGACATGACGAAGCAATGGGACTGGTCGGTACTCGTCCCCAAAGGCCTTGACAGTAGCCCCTTGTACGCTCGCCAGCGGCTGTACATGACCATCACCTGGTGGTAGATTGGTGGGCGAAGCGCCTAGCCATTGCGCAATATCATGAATGTTGGGAATGGTGGCGGAAATTGCCACGATCCGCATCATAGGATTAATCATGCGCATTCGACTCACCTAAGTAAACGACCCACCTTCCACATACCACATCAAATCAGCCATCTCAGGTGAGATTTCTGTGCGCTGACCCAGTCACCGGTTGTCTGCCAGCAATTGACAGGAACCCAATGCAAAAAGTACAGATAGTCCATCCCTCTTTTTTTCGCATTGACTTACGACGGCCTCGAGGGTTGCACCACGGTTATCGTTTAGAATGTGCACCTCATCAATCTAATTTCACGGCCAAGTAGCGACCGGGCCAACCACTGCTGTTGCTAGATAAGTATCACCAGGATACGAACAGCGGCAACCTTTGGTTGCTGATGGTCGTTGGGATGCTGAACCGAACGTACCAATTAACCAAAGCCTTCCATGAGTAGTAACTGATAAAAAAGAAGCCAGGACCACGCTCATCCAATTGTTAAACTTGCCATGAGCAGCCGGATGGTTCGAATTAGGTTGGCATTGTCGCGCCTACAGAATGTGGTAATTAAGCCCAAAGTAGCCATTACAGCTGGTCCTTGGTAAATAATCGTCTAGTGGGGCGTGATCGATGTTAGATCAACTATCACGACCAATTCAATCCTTTGAAACTGCCCATGGCGCAAGACTGTGTGCCTTACCACCGACGACTAATGGAGTCCCATTTCTCTGGAGTTGTGATGCTACAAAGTATGATAAGACATCACACATGCATACACTAAACTGCATTCAGCATTCCAAGAGCATGGGCCGCGGCATTTGGTTGACTAAACCTTGCGAATCAATGAATCTGTTATTCTCTAGCAATCCTTATTTGATGGGCTCTGTTAAAGAGGCCTGGGCGTGATAGGTGCCCTAGATTTGCTTGACTCTCTTACATGAGCTGAGCCCTGAGTGCTTGGTGCAGTTGGTAAATATCGGTATCGCCCGTCACTTCCCGACCTACGCCAGCCATGATTACGATTGGTTATTTTAAAACTTGCAAGTCCAACATACGGTCATGGGTTAGTGCACAACGTTCCATTAGGATGGTTTGAAAACCACCCATGCTTTCTTGAAAGCAATGCTGAAAAGACCTTAAAAAGGAATGCCACTTACAGCTGACGTGTAGCGGTAACAGGCGTGTAGACCAGTCAGAGAACCGCTCCGCACATAAGGCCTATTTGTGCCAGTCCCAAAGAATGGTATTGACAAGAGCCCCATGGCTTGTCAGTATGGAGGCCAACGCAAGTACAGGGTGCTATAAACCATCAGGCTCACCATAGCTGTCAATATTACCCGAATGCCTATAAACTCAGCCTCCATCTGCATGATATTTCGCCCTCCCCTTTTCAATAAACCACCTATGATCTGCAAGTGTGCGTGGCTTACTTTGCTAGGGGCCATGTACACAGCTTTGGCTCTGTCACCTGCACGCTTCAGCTGTTGGATCATCGCCAGCTCGAGCAGGCACGTTTTGCCTGAGCCAGTCGGTGCTACGGGGAAGGAAGGGGATATGTGACCATTAAAGCTCATGCCCGCAGAAATTCACACTGCTGGTCAATGCCAAAGGGATACCGTATTGCGGTAGGTTCAAGTAAACCCATAGACCCTTAATTTGTTAAGCCAAGCGTCTTTCGGGGGCACATTTAGCCAGCACGCCCCTGGCTATCGTTTGCATATGCTGTAAGCAACCGTCTGCTGGGTTATGGGCAACAGATGATGTTAGGATGCGTGACATTGCCTTACCACTAATTATGATATTATCGTCTTGGCCCAGCAGCTATTGGTCGCGCCATGGCACCACTGATAAGTACTATACACAGTATTAATTAGGATTCAATCATGGGGAGTGTTGGCAGTACGAGCACTTGAACCATCACGCTGTTTTCCTTGCCCATCAAGCTCCTTACCGCATCCAAACACTGGGACTGGACGGCATTAAAGTGTGAAAACGCAAAGAGACTCGTATAAGGGGCACCTAGCGATCCTCGTAAGTAATGGCAGCGGGCAGGATTTTTTGTACGACACCTCCATCAAGGTTAATTCGTCAACCAGGAGGTGCTATGCCCTTTCCATACCGCCGTAAAAAGCACCTCACTAACAGCCATAGGGTTACTGGGCCAAACATACGCCACCGACTTGCATAACCCTTAATACCAGCCACCACACTTAGTAACTACCTATTTCATTGCACAGTCGACGTTGCTTATTGGGTTGATGGACGGAGCTTTGAACTCTATGCGGATGGCCACTGGACGTGGCCAAGGAATGCCCCGCAATGCCCAACTGCACGGGATCTATGGCCGTGCTAGCAGTGGCATTTACCAACGGCATTGAATACGCCTCCACTGGCATGGAGGGTGTATTGGCTGCATTAGCCGCACCGTGTACCCAGTTGGCAGCATGAGACCAAGGCTGACTGGCTGATAGTGTCGGCAAGCTTAGGCCATTATCGAACTGCCAAATAGCGGACGCTGGGTTGGTCTGAATGGTTTCGGGATGAATCCTTTCAGAATACGGCACTGGTACTGGATCCACTTGAAGAGGACTATCGCACAGCTGCTCAATAAACCCCAAGTCTTCATCGTCGGAAAAATTTGGTACGAGATCTGCTGAAGGCATAGTAGCACAACTCAATTTTGGGCAATGGTATCCAAAACTTCAGTGTTAAAAGTGTCGCAAGGCTGGACAAAAAAACTTTACAGAATGCAGTGACTTTTTGACCTACGGCACGCCAGACGGGCTTTATAAGCAGGTAGCCATTGTAATGGTGCGCTACACAAGAATGACACATGGATAACAAGCGATTCAAGTGCTGTGGTATTCAACCTCTATAGCATATAGCCAGCTATGGCGCGCCTATGCTTGGCACTCTATATGCACTCAAGGTGCCCTTTAAAAAGTACCCTGGTTGACCACTTGACAATGTATGCAGGCAAGTGAATACTTCCATGGCAAATTAGGCATCCATTGATAGTAAGTGGATAATTCATAACACTGAAATCGGCTAACACCACATGACAAGCTTTGCGCCAGCACTACCGCTGTGCAGGATGAGTAAAGGTAGGCAGGTGTTAACAAAAAGATTTATGATTCCTATATTAATTTTAAATCCAACTCTGTAAAGAATTCTACAAGACAAGTGGACCAGAACTTAGTATCGTTTTATTGGTGCAAAGACAAGTCCTTATATACTCTAGAGATTATACTTCAATTGCAACTGAGCGTAAACTATAATGTTAAACGAGTGTTATAAGTAATAAACGGTACTATAGAGTGGGCTCTCTAGTAATACTTCACACTTATCCCCGGGGTTTAGATGGCTAGTCCATTTCTTGGCGCGCTGGCTCAGCCCAAGTGTTCAGCATTGCCTTGGTGATGTCTCCCAACTGGGTGGAGGCTGGCGAGCAGGAAATCACCTGACTCCCTTGGCCCTGCCCAGCTGGCATCAGTGAGCTGCTAGGGCTTCGCAGCCCCGGCTG
>JANBQA010000074.1:0-30805 GCA_027576955.1 Dimargaris xerosporica
ACGGAGCGCTTGCAGTGACTTATCTCGTGGTTAGCTATACGCTGGTGCGCTGCTTCCGCCATCCCGACGAATCGGACAGGTTGGCCACTGGGACCGCTGTGCTGGGCTTTTGGACATGCCTGTGTTTGGCGACCCTGGCGGCGCTGGACGTCTTTTTTGTGTCGGCCGTCAACGACAACACCACTGGTCTTAAACATGCGTGGGCCACCCCTCAGGTGGTGGACGCCATCCATAGCTCAGTCCTGATTGCTCGCTACAGTAAGTACTCAATGCCCAAAGGACTCATTACTTGCTGTAGGCATGCCCACTCCAGGGCCTGGAATTTTGGTTACCGGGCCCTTTTGGCCAAGCCACTGGTATGAAAAAGGCCGTGTCTTCATCTTTAGATTCTTGGCGCAGTCGAGCACGCGAACCCTCGGAATACGTTTAGGAAGAATAAGACGCTCAATTCTGACCTAACCACCGCTGATTCACACCTATGCTGCATGACCGACCGCTGCTTTGGTTTCCTTCAGGTTTGATGGGCTTAACAGCAGTGCTGTGTTTCCTGCTGATTCCCTTTGCATACTTTTTCTACGAAGAGAATGACCTGGAAACGTGTCTGTCTGACCGCATCAAAAATGCGCTCAAATATACCCTGTTTATCGTCACGATGGCCCTGGTGCTGTTCAGTACGGGCTTTGTGCTCCAAGTCCAGCAGAATATGCCCGATAACTCGGATTGGTACCAACACCTGCTGGCCAATGCCACGATCCAACGGGCCGTGTTGTTTGCGCTAGGCCTCCTGCTGGCGCTGGGAATGGCTGTGTATCTGTTGTACACCTCAATCGGGCTATCCCTACTGCCTCTGCATATCACCCAGCCCCACCAACGCTCTGTGGTTCCGCTCAACACCCACCGGTTGGAACGTGATCTCGAAATCAACCGTCAGATGCAGCACACCATCTCTGTGCGCTACGAAAATCTACGGGTTCCCATCAGCACCCGCGACAAGATGCTCCTGGAGGAATTGGAAAACCAAGCCCGGGCGCTGCAACAACAATTGCACGCTAGTCGGCCCAAGGGTACTCGTCTGGGGCGATGCGCCTCAGCAGTTTGGCGCCCCCTGCGGGTTCTGATGGGCTGTGTGCTAGTGGTGGTGAGTTGGGTGGTGGTGCTCTCGGTGGCATTGACCAGCGTGGATCGGATCAAAAACTCGGTTTGTGGTAGCAGTTGCGGCTACTACTTTGACCAGGCCATTATGCTGAACCCTGTGGCCTATGTGTTCCACCAGCTGGCAGCTGTGTTTCCTGCTGACATTGGCACTTTGCTGGCGCTCATTGCCTTTTTGGTGGTATGCACCATGACCGCGGTGGTGTATCGGGGCATCGGTCTACTGGGGCTTGTGCGATTTTACACCATCTCTCCCGCCCTCACCGCGCCCCAGGCCCTACTCTTTTTTGCGATCCTCAGTATGTTGGCCGTGCTGGGACTCGATTATACGCTGGCCGTGCAGATTGCGCCCCAGTACATGACCTTTGGTAGCCAAATGTTTTGCAACCATACCGAAGACAACATACGGACATGCCATGACCACCCTGAGGAGATTATGTTCTGTCACGCCGATGCCCCCCGCGGTCTATGCACGGCAACGACACTCTCAACCCTGGTCAACAGCGTGGCAGTCAATTATCCCATCTTTGGCACGACATTTTTCCACGCCCAGTGGCTTTTTATGGCCCTGTACATCATTGGGTTCACGGTGTTTGTCTACAAGGCCTGCCATGGGTCCCTGCGTATCACCACCAGCTCCGATCGCACAGATGCTGAGTTGGCAGAGGACGACGAGCTAGCAGCTGAAACAGCCGGGGGCATCCTCGCTTCCCGGTCAGCCCACGCGCGAACGGCAAGCATGTACAGCCGTGGATCTGCCCCATCCCCGCGGTCAGTGTCCGGCGTAGATTCGCACGAGCGTCGGCCTCTGCTACTCTGAGGTGCACTCCCTCGCTTTCTTTTGTATTTGTGGTAAAAGTTGTTATGGAGGCCATATATCATTTAGTAGGTCTTGTTCCCTCGCTGTTTATTGTTGTTGTTTTTTCAATGCTTTCATTTGCTTATCACACCTATTCATTCCCGTTTTCAAGCCGCTCAGTTGGCGACCATGTGCCGGGGCAGCACTAGTTCTCCCTTTGTACCTGCTTTACTTTCTTTTTTTTCGTGCGCCAAACATTTCATGATATCTTTTATTTCCGATCCTCATCCTTTTATGTTATTGATTTTTTTGTTCGCATTTTCGGCTTAAGCTGGCTGGCTCGTTCATGTTATGCCACCGATGCCACTTGTAGTAAAATAAATTTCTTTTTGACCTTCTCGGGCTTCCTAGACCATGCAATGGAAAAGGGATATTTTTCTATTCATGGGCAGCACGCTAGGCAAGGACAAACACTTTTATAATGCAGCTGGCAAAAAAATAAAAGCTGTTTGCGATGTTGCAGGGCCTTGGGCCTAATCTATCAGAAAGCCTAGTATGGTCCACCCGATCCACACCCATCATGACCAGAGCATAACTTACACAACGAGGACAAAAGAGAGATGAAAGAAATGAAATAAACGAAAAATAAAAAGAATGGCGAGGATGCACGATGGTCACTGCTGGTGATACTATGCAAAAAAAAGGCCACTTGCCAATTAAATGTTGGCCAGTACCTTTTGTTGAAAACAAAATGAAGAAAAAATAACCGCCAGACCATGTGGGTCGGGTTAATAACGATGCCAGCATCAATACTGTCACATCTAGCCTCCCTCTTCCCAAGGATACGACTAGCAAACCTGGGGCCAGAATTTAAGAATTTCCGGCATGTGGATGCCGATCTGCCTCATCTTCAGCTGTACTGCCACTATCACCACTGGCATCCACTTTGAGCCTTGCATGCGACGACCGCCGCGTTGGTCCCAAGGTCTGAAGGCTAACACGTCGGTCTCGGTAACCATAGGGATCAGCAGCATAAGCATTAGTGTCATCGTTGTCGTCCCCAACGTTTCCTGGTATTTGCCCGTAGGAACCATCGTAAAGCGAGACAGCGACACTTGTTCCAGAGCGGTCCAGCAATCGACCACCATGGGAGTTTGAATGGGTGCCAAATGGATGCGTCTCCCACCGTGTCACCGCAGTATCCACGGGAGAGGACCGAGGTAGCGGCTCCAAGTAAGTCCAGGGACGAGCGGGCAGAGCATCTGGGCCCTGTTGACCACCAGCGGCAGGCGCAGGTACAGGGGAAGGTGACTCAGATGGCGATGCGGGTTTAGAGACGTCCACTTGAGCGTTGGCGGACCACGGCCACGGAGTGGTGGACGCTGTCGACGCTCGAGGGGTGACTGTTTGCGACACCGAGTTGCGACCAAGTCCTGGCACCTGTGGGGTGAGTGACCGCCCATGGCCAAAGGTACGATAGGTGCCGCTGGGGCGCCGCTCGGCTTGAGATTCCTGGGTGGTCGACAGAGCCATCGATGTCGGGTTAAACACGCCATGGTACTGAGCTGCATGGTCAATAAGTGAGCGTGAATTGGACCGCAATCGCTGGGCCACTTCCAAGTACTTGGACCTCAGTGTTTGGGGAAGTCCTGTGGGGCCTGCCGATGCTTCGTCGGTGCCCTGGGGCCGGGCCGGGTGGTCCAACGAGCTGGTGTTGCGGTGCACCAAGGCCCAGAGTGCATCCATATCGGCCGACTGAAGCCCAGGGTCATGAACCGAGGGGCGGCGAGAATTGGTAATGGATGCTGCTGCGGACCTTGGTGCCATGGACCAGGGGGCCAGCATGTCCAGATCATCGAGAGCACGCGCGGATACGGGTCCTACCGTCGGGGAGAGCGTAGTGCTGATGGAAGACGATGACAAAGAGGCTGGTTTGGGCCGGTTGGAGGTGATGAGAAACACGCCCCAAAAGGTGAGACCACAACCAAGGATAAAGGTGACGGCGTCCCGCAACAGCACATGCTCAAAGTCACGGTAGATGACAGCGGACCCGACGATAGCGCTCAGCGTGAATGCGACAAATTGGGTAGGAATGACCTGGGTGGAGTCAAACCGCTGCAACGCTCGGTTCAGGTACTTGATTTGAATAACGGCACTGTAAAGCAGCACTACCAGCAACAGGTACGTGATGGGATACTTGAAAACCAGGATAAGTTCAAGCTGCAGCAAGGACGACAACCCCTTGGTGGCCAATACCGTATAGCCACCCGATAAGGCAACCAGCCCTAGGTCGACCAAAATCAGCCGTGACCCCCAGCGCGGCGACAGCACGGCCAACATGCCCATCAGGCACAGGGTCACCAAGTAATACAAGGCCGACGCAAAGCTGGTGATGTTGTCCCATAGCTTATCGGGAGTCAGGGATGGATCAGTTGATTTGGAGCTCGATACGACAACAAAGGCACCCAGAATGGCCAATAGTACCCCGCACGCGTCGCGCACACGCACTGTTTCTTTGAGCAGCAGTGGTGCCATGAACACGTTGGTGATTAGCGTCACGGTACCCAAAGGCGCTACGACGGACGCAGGGGCAAAGCCATAGGCCAGAAAATTACCCGTTTCCCCAGAGACCATGAGAGCCATACCGATCCACCACTGTTTGCTCCGCAGGTAGGCGGTCTCAGTGGCCGTATCGGGCGAAGAGGGGTCCTGGGGCCTACCAGACGCTCCCATGGCCGTAGGTAAACGGCGCGGGTGCTGGGGCTTGGACGGCGCGGTGACCAACAACGGAGGCGATGAGTCGGTAAACGTGTGTGGTGGCGATGGACCCCCACTATGGGTCGCCAATGGGTGTCTGAGCATCAGGTCCGAGGCTGACCGTTGGGGCAAGAGCGGCGAGTGCACCGACAGCTCGCTGCCACTGGTGGCGTCGACGATATCGTGTGGGCAAAATTCGTTGTGTTGCCCTTCCATTTCCAAATGGGCGTTGGATAAGGTGGGCCATGGCACGGATTCGGACTGTTGCTCTTCAAAGGCTAGCAGTTCGGCATTGACCCGCGATACAGCAGCTGTGTGACATGGTGTCGAATGTGAGGCCCGTGAGGGTGTGGTGACAACGACTTTGGGTTCTTGGCGCTGCAGTTGGTTGTGGGCCTGCTTTTGAAGGTTGAGCGCCAGCGAAATCAGCACGTTGCCGGAAATGGCCAACAGCACGCCAATCAAGGACCGCGTCTGGGACTCGCCGCCCTCGGGTAGAGCAAACACCATGGCAATTAAAGGGAAAACCAACCGTGGGCAGTCGTGGGCCGAGAAGTAGAGAGGCAGCAAGGCCTTGAGCGAGCGCTCGAAAGAAAATAGATGGATACAAGAGTTCGTTACTTGGCGTCACCGTGGCAGGGATGGATGGCTGGAAGTCGCTATACCAGCATACCTCTGCCCACGGGGTCGGTCCCAACGAACAGCGTGGGTGGTGGTAATGGTTGGGCCAATGTGAGGCCCACACCCCTGAGGCGAATACCACTATCTCAAGGTGCTCGCTTTCCAAAGCAAGGCCAGAAGGAAGCAAAGGCAAAAGGAAAGCACATGAAAGCAAAAAAACTACGCGATGGAGGCTACCAGCGGGGAATACCAGAAAGCAATGCGCCCACTTGCGCCTCCCCATCAGCTACTATCACGCAAGCTTTAACCATGGACCCATTACTTTTTTTCTCAGGCATTGGCTATCTGCGCTCCCTTCGGCTCGTCCCACCACATCAACGTGTGGTAAATGCTATTTCGTGCTTCGCACGTCCCGCGCCCAGCCAATGATGTGAAAGCTTGTGTGCGTGGAGGTCTGCTCGCTCGGTGGCAGTGGGTGCGCCAACGCCGGCGATTACAGCAAGGCATTTTTAAATGGCATAGGCATGCCCAGAACCCGCAACGAGCACACAGCTAGCCAAGCATCCAGGGGGGCATTGCCACCCACGTAGTCGGAAATATAAGCCGGCTATGACCGCATCACACTTGCCAGCTGCAGCTACGTTGCACCCAAGCCACTCATGACCCACTTGTATCTGCCACATGAATAGAGGCACTTGGGCGACAACCGCCGGTCAAGGGACAACAGACAGATGGCTGGCAACGCATGACAGCTGTTGCACACTCAATAGCACTAACTTAGGCCCAGCCAACCATTCCACAGGAACAAAACATCCCACCAGCAGCACCACGCTGGCAACACCTGTGCACTGCGTATTCCCCAAAGGCATTTGTTGCTAATGCCTCACCGTATTGCAACAGAAACAAAAGGCGGAATAGTCTTTTTCCTCTGCTTCTTCGCCACAACCCCTAAGGAAAGGTATCGGGCGCCCTTTATGAGAAATACTTTAAACATGACCGATGGTCATATCTGCGACCCTTTCTTTGTTGGTCTTTTTATCTCTCACTGGTTGCGGATGCTGCTTTTCTACCAAGAGACGATAGCCCACAAACTGTAGGACGTACCATGCGAAATTGCTTGTAGCGCCTACCATGCAGCATCTTACTGTAAAACTGACCGTCGTTTTTGTTGCCCTGGCTATCAAGGCCATGGCCCTACCCACCAAGCCACGGGGAACAGAGTCGAGCGAACACAGTGCCCAAATTTCCTCTGATGCTACACCTTGGTGCTTGCTATCGCAACCGCTCGATGTCCAATGGGACGTGTACAAATACCTCGACTACCCCAGCTTAGCCGAGTTTCAGTTGGCGTCCAAGGATGCGTATCGTACTGCCAGCACTCTCATGGAGACCAAGGAACACCAGGTAGAGTCTGCGATTGAGCCATCCTGGGCCAACTAAATCCTAATACATGGCATTTAGCCCATCTTTAATGGTAATGTGTGATCGTCAGTAGCTAGGTATGGACGCACCATATCAACGAAAAAAAAACCCACCATCTTTACTTATCATCAGCAGGATCACTTTTATCTCTATTGCTCTTATTTTTTGCTGCCTAGAACCGGTATATGCTGTACTATTCTGCCGGGCTGCTGGTCAATGGCCAACCAGATCCCGTACGGTTTAGCAAGCTAGGCGCACCAGACTTGCACCTGATGCTAGATGCCATAGGCGACAGCTTTTTCATGCTGACAAGTCACCATCACAACCAACCGAAAACCGCTACTAAGCCTTCTAGTGCTTTTAAAACGTGGCAAACGCAAACCTTTCACACCCAGTACCCCGAATTCGACTTGGACCCATTACCGTTTAAGATCCGGAATATTTTTAAAAAGCAGTACATAGAAAACGTGACGTTTTGCTTTGTTCCCAGTCCGCTAAACACAATTCGCAGCGGCTTGCTTGGACTGATCAACAAAAATGGCACTCAAGAAGCCCTTTTGTTTATTAACGGGTATTTGGACGCGCTAAAATCACCTCAGCTGCTGGCACACTTTAAAACCCTGGCTCAGCCTACTGCCGACGAGGCCTCGTCCAATGTACCGCCAGTCTTTAAACAGATTCCTTACTACAGCTGGGAGAATTCCCTAGCACAAGAGGTCTGGCCAGTAGCCTACGGGTTCTGGGGAGATATAGTGAGCCAGGGCGATAAGGACAAATTGGTGTTTTGATTAACAGACCTTTTGGCTTACTACGCTATTCCGCCCTTGATTGGTGCGCTGGTCCAACGTCGGGCATTCGGCGAGACCCTGACGCTTTTGAACGGATTGATCAAGCTGACGCCCTTGACTGAGTGGCTGGAAGCCGATCAGCATCGCTACATTGATTATTACGAGTTGGCAATGTTCCTGGCACTGTACCTAGGCCAGCCGGATGATCAAGAGCTCGATGAGTTCTTGGCTGAAGCACAGGCACGGCTAAAGGCTGACTTGGTATACCTGGCCTAGTGCCCAGCGTTGTACGGTCTCGGGTGGGAGCAAACTGCTCGCCACCACGTCATCCTCCAAGGTCATCCGCCAATGTCAGAGCGTAATGACTCAATTCCGCTCAAGTCTCGCTGCTCCACGTGGTACCACAAGCATACGCGAATGCTAATTCTGCGGGATCAGAAAATATATGTTCAGTCAGTCATCGCCATGGTGCATTAGCACGCCAAACGATAAGGGCTGTATTAACGGCAACACCTACAACCCATGTCTCATAAAATTATAGAGCCCATTGACACGCAACCACCGTCAATTACTTGGGCATCCCCATAGCCTCTTCCCGGCTCAGGCAAGAACAGCCAATAAAATTATTTTTATTTTTATTCTACTCATTGAATGTATGTACATGCGGTGGAGCCTGTATATTCTAGAAATCTACCTATTTAGCCATAGCTGCCAGTGCAAATGAAAAAAATGGTAGAGGGAAGTGGCTCTAATGGGTGCACACATGGTGACTGTCAATGATATGTTGCGTTTCTTAACAAAAGAGTGTCATCGAATTGACCAGAGTTGTGGTCTCATGAACGAATAAACCGCCAGGCGCTGGCTCCTGGGGTTCGTGGGGTTGCAGGATAGCCTTGGCCCTATTTTTGACCGCGACCACGCTGACCGTGATGTTCTAGTCCTGAATGAAGAGGATATTTCCTCTCTGCTACATGGCCGGCCATGGGCGGATGACTTTGGTTAGTGCCGTGTCGCCCTCCTGCCCTACACCATCTTCCTTTCTGTTAATGGTGCACATGCACTCCCCATTGTAATATCTTCTCTTTTGGCATCCTTAATTTCTTCTCTGCCTGGGGCCAGCAGACGTATCCCCTGGCGTCTGAGGGTAAGCTAGCTGTGCTCTTTTTTTTCACCATGATCTTTAAGCGTGGCTATTTGGGGCAGGAATGGGGTTACATGTCTCCTGTCAGAAAAATCAATCCACACAAACGTTAGCCGTGGAAATAAAATGTGAATGAATAAAGCCCCAACCTCCCTTCCCAGCACAGAGCTGACTTGCACTACGCAATGTACCCCCAAGTCGGTTGTGTTGCTGGGTTTAACCCTATTTTGGGGAGCAAGTGCGGGTGTTGAAACAATGAGCTCGCGGCATGGTCGTAAATCATTGCAATAGCTGAAAAATTTTAACGACATGCCACCAGGGCACCTAATGTCAAAAATAGTCATATTAGTGGGAAGGTCATAATAAATAAATGAGCGGCTACACCGCCTGGATGAACCGTGTTGGCTGCCACCCCCATCTGCTGCGAGTTTAGCCTTAAATATTAGGCAGTGTGGCCGTGGTCAGAGGCCACATTAGATGGGCTTAATGCTACCTCTCCATTCCAGTGGCTATCGGTCACCCATGGGCTAGCATTGATCAAGTCCCAGACGAACACGTGCACACCAACCACGTTAGCTGTTAGGGGCCCAAAGGCTAGTGTAGCTCAGTTTGTCCCTTACTTCCTAAGCTGTGGCTGCAGTAGGGAGGCCATAAGGGGTCGAGTCCCCCTCACATTACTACAGCGCGTGATGGGCCAATGATCTTTGTCTACGGGTAGCCTAACGTACGGATTGGAGGGTTAGCTTTTTTTATTATGAGACATCAGTTTGGAGGATCAGTGATAGAATTGGCAAGGGAGAAACTCAGCTCGTTGAAAAAGTGGATGGACAATCCCAACAGCCGCTGAGCAGGTCGGCCTTTGTGTGAATGGGGAAAGGAAACCGAACCCTGTGGAAGGAGCCGAACTGATTCCCATAGAATCCAGTGAGCCATGAGAACCACAGTCAGCTCAAACGCGGCTCGGTTTCTAGAAGTTGTTATGCCCTTCTTGGTCAACGTTCCCACCAATGGCGTCCCGTGCTGAGAAACCCAACCGAATGCAGATCATCTTTTCGGTTGCTTATCCTTTTTGGTCCACACTGCCACCAACTGTTCTCAGCCCATTCGCAAGCTGTGAGAGGTCCTAGTCTGGAGCCGTGTAGGTTCTCCCTAAATAGGCCAGCGCTGCCCACCCAGTGCGGTTGGGGAATGGAGTGGGCCATGGCCACCACCGCTGGACAGCGTTGGGCGACAACCGAAGCTCGCATTTCCCGCCTTCTGATAGGCTCGACCACTGGATCCACCAAGCCCCTCTGACAAACCAGCCAAGTTTATCAACAATAACTTTCTGGTGTATGGTGGTAGTGAACGGCGCCTGCAGAGCACGGGCGACTCGCGCGTCGCTAATCAGACACATAAATACCAGGTCGCCCCCGCTGCGTGCGCCACCGGCCTATTGGTTGGAATTTTTTGGTAGGTGTCTGGTACGTTATATTACTCATTGTAAAAGCAACTCCCATTTTTTCTACGCATTTTTCTGTGATATTTTTAATTGGTGAGCTGCCACAAACCTCGCAAAGTGGTGGTTTTGAACTGAGAAATTTTTGTGCTCAATACACTTGTTGTTTTGAAAAACAGCGGTTCTAATTGCCACACAGGCCTACCGAGCAGTACTCCCGTTTGGCTGTTCCCTGCGCACCTCGCTGCCCACACCAAGCACCATGTCGCATTCCTCGTCATACTCAGCAGTGGATTCCGGCCAGGAGCTCAAAGAGGAGAGCATACTGGTATCGCCCGAGCCCGAGGTCAACTGCTGCGCCTTTGCCCCCCTAACGCCCGTGGCCGTTATCGGTGGCGGGTGGTTTGGTCGCGCGCTCACGGACCGTTTGCACCGGGCGGGGTACGCGGTCACCCTAGGGCGGCGCTTCCCTGACCAAGCCCTGACGCAAGGGTTCCGCGTGCCCGTGCGGTCGGTATCGTACAGCGAAGCGATCCAGTCCGCACCCGTGATATTTCTGGCCATCCCCGGGACTGTTCACGCCAGCTTTGCTTCCCTTTACTTGTCCGAGCTGCAGGGCAAGATCGTGGTCGATGTGTCCAACCCTGCAACCGAAAATGACTGCTGCCGCTTGCAGTGCTCATTGGCAGAGACGCTGGCACGCCATCTGCCTGGCGTGACCGTCATCAAAGCGTTTAACACGCTGTCGGCGTACGCGCTGGAATACGACATGCCCGGCTCGCAGCGGCAAGTGCTTGTGTGCGGCGATTCGCTCAAAGGACAACGCGAAGTCATGAACATTGCGAGATCCCTCGGTTATAACCCTGTGGATGCTGGCGCTCTACGCATGGCGTGCGAACTCGAGCGGGCCAATTTTGCCTTTTTCCGACGCTGGTGGGGTGCCGTGGCCTATGCCGTTTTCCTGGTTGTGTTCTTTACCTTTTACCTAATTATTCGGACGCACGTGCTGGAGAGCAACAACAACTTTCGAAATTTACCGCTGGGCACCATGAACCAAGTTCTGGGGTCAACGACCCTGGTGCTCCTAGGGTCAATCAATTTGGCTGGCGTTGCTGCTAACATTTGGCAGCTGGTGCATCGCACGTCGGCCAAGGCCTTTCCGTTTTGGCTGGCCAACTGGCTCAACGCTCGCCGGGTCCTGGGGCTCGTGGCCTTTATGCTCGTGCTGGTCCACGTCTTTATGGGTGCGCTGGCCGCGCCGCTGTCGCATCTGGTGAGCCAAGGCAAGTATGCTGCCATTGCCCAGGGCGGCCTGCTCGTCGGGTGCATCGGGTTTATGCTCTACTGCTTGCTGTGTGTCACATCCCTGCCAGGAGTGGCGGCCGTGATGAGCTGGGTCGAGTGGCGGTTTGTTCAGTCCACCTGCGGCTGGTGGGCCCTGATCGCCGTGACCCTGCACGCCATCTTGTTGGGAGAGCACGGATGGAAGGAGATTAGTTATCAGGTGCGGTACATGCCCAACTCGTCCATCCTGTCCGTGGCCATCCCGGCGCTGGCGGTCGTCCTAAAAGCAATCCTGCTGTTGCCACCGGTGGCCGAATACCTACACAAGATCCGGACCACCAAGTAAATGACATTTATTGATCAAGAAGTTTAGAGCTGAGCATTTCCATACCATCCTAATCGAGGTCCCAACACTGCGTGCTCCTCGTAATTTTTTTGCCAAGAGAGCCTGGCATGTGGTCTGTCATAACTATCTATTTGCTTAATCTTGCTCTCCCTTTTCTATTCACTCGCGCTATTTTTTTTGAAAAAATGATGATATGGACCCTGATCAATAAGAGTATCCGATGGAGCGAGATCTTGCGCGCAAAGCGATAAAAGAGCGTGTTCGCTGCCTGTGTCTTGCTCCCTGTGACAGCGTGACATGATTGAGGCGGTGGCCAGTCAGCTACTGGCGTCACATGGGCGCGCGCGAGCCCACTTTGGCCGGCAGGATTCAAAAGGCCATAGGTCGCTAGTATGTGGTCGCACTGCAAGCGCCGCAATGGTTTATTTTACGATTTCCAGGAGAGAGCATCGTGCACGCACCACACTGAGTCCACGCCTCGTCGAGTGCGCTTACCTGTTTCCCCTGGCGTCGCATGTACTGGGTGCAGTGGATTGGCTCTAGCGAGGATGGTAGTACATACCGCCAACAAGGGCTCAAGTGTTTACCAGGATATGTAAACAAAAACCCCACCGAGCACAGCATCTTGTATCATCTGAAATAAAAAATTTTCAGACCACATTCTGCTCAGTACGCCTCCAGCAATAGCTAAACAGCCATATTTTGCCCCCGTCCCCACTCCTTTCCAAATCATCCGCCCTAAGCGACGTTCTCGTGTGCAGGGACACTTTTTACCATCCCTGTGGCAGGCTTGAACGCGGCCAGTTTAGGCAGTCAACGACGCCCAAACGACTGGTCAGGCGCCCAATTTCTTTTTGCTCACAGCTGTCAGGCAGCGGCCCATCTCACACGCCGCCCTCCTCCACTCGGCCCTCTCGCTTTCGTTGGCTGCTTCTTCTTCACTCACGCGCATACAATACAGAGCCCTGTCACTTGGCCCTAGTTCATGCGCTTGCCCTATTCCATTTCGTGTGCATTGCCTATCTTAGTTACAAGTCCCCTCTGTCGTGTGCAATCAGCACCAGCCATTGCCTGTGGTTCCTGGCGTTCGTGTTCCCTAGAGTGCGTTTGGTCAGTCCAACCGACCCGGCAAACTCTGCTACCATTGCCTCCTTAGTCAACGATCGCCCATCCCCACCCATAACCATGTCCAACGCCTCGCCTCGCAGTCAGTTGCCCCGACGCCCCGTCAGCACGGTCTCGGCCAATACCACCGATACCGCTGCTACGCTGGCTGCAGGATCCAACCCCGACAATGCTCGTCGTCGCCAGACCAAGCGGGATGAAGCCATTCGCAAAAAGGCAGAGCAAGAGCTGTCCCGCAAACTATCCAGTCCTAAGAACCGCCATCACCACCAACGGACCAAGCGCGTCCCGGGTACCGTGTCTAGTTTACAGCCGTCAGCTGCCTTGACGGTGCGCCAAACCATGACCATTATGGAAGCTGCGCAGCTCATGGCTGCCAAGCGTGCTGATTCGGTGCTGGTGGTGGATAACGACGAGCATTTGGCGGGGATCTTCACGGCCAAAGATGTGGCGTACCGCGTGGTGGCCGAAGGCATGGATGCCCGCGGGACGTTGGTGGCTCATATCATGACCAAGAGTCCCTTGTGCGTGACCACCGATACCAACGCTACCGATGCGCTCAACACCATGGTGACGCGAGGGTTCCGTCATCTGCCCGTGTGCAACGACGAAGGCGATGTGGTGGGCTTGCTCGATGTCATCAAGTGCATGTACGAAGCTCTCGATAAAATGGAACGCGCGTACGGGTCCAGTCGTAAGCTTTACGATGCCCTGGAAGGAGTGGAGCGTGAGTGGTCAGTGAACTCGGGCTCGCTGATGCAGTTTGTGGATGCCCTGCGCGAGCGTATGGCGTGCCCTGATCTTACCTCGGTGCTCCGTGAGGTCGACCCTGTCATGGTGTCTCCACGTACCAGCGTTCGGGACGTGGCTCGGCAGATGCGTAGCAAGCGTACCACAGCAGCGTTGATCATTGAGGAGACAGGCCGTATGGCCGGTATCTTTACTAGCAAGGATGTGGTGCTGCGGGTGATTGCGGCCAACTTGGATCCGGCCAACTGCAGCGTGGTGCGGGTCATGACCCCGCATCCGGACACCGCTCTCCCCACCACCACTATTCTGGATGCACTGAAGCGCATGCACGAGAACCATTACCTCAACTTACCCGTGGTGTCCGAAGAAGGCGATGTCATGGGCATTGTGGATGTTTTGTCCCTATGCTATTCTACCCTAGAGACTATGAAGTCGATTCAGAGTCAGGATGCGGAAGGACCTATGTGGGGTCGGTTCTTTGGGATGGCTCACGGCCCAGACGATGAAAACGCTTCGCTGTACTCTGATTCCATGGCCAACTCGGTTCACCAACAGTCGTCGTTTCACCTGGCCTCGGACGTGTACCCACACGACTCCGTATCGGTCGCCGAGGATATTGCTTCGGCCGTTAACTCGCGTATTGGTGATGAATCCCATGTGGCTTCAACTGCCTTAGGTGGTATGGTGGCCGCAGCGCTCGACGAGGGCCAGTACGTGTTCAAGTTCAAGTCGCCCACGGGCAAGGTGCACCGGTTCACGGCTAGCTACCAGGACACCGCTGGCCTGCATGCCATCGTGACCACCAAGCTAACATTGGATGGCGTTGCTGAGCCCACCAAGCTGCTACATTCGGCGGGGCTATGCTATCTGGACGACGAAAATGACTATGTGCTTTTATCGACCGATAGCGATCTTCTCGACGCGGTGCGCATTGCTCAGGCCCACCAATGGCCCCGTATCATGCTTGCGTTGAACCCAGAAGCCCTGGCTGAACGCAGCCAGGCAGAGGAAGCAGCAGCAGCGGCGGCCAGTCGCGAAGCTGCTTCTGCCAATCATTCCATGGTGGGTACGGCAACCGGAAGCGCTGCAGGGGTGGAAGGGTTTCCGCAGTCTGGTCCTGCGTCCCAACACGCTATGTCCCGCACCGCATCGAATCGTTCTCTGCCAACTACTGAGCAGGTCCAGGAGCCTGTCGATGAAATGCGCAGCCACGCCAAACGCGGTGGTGCTCCATCGGGTTCACCAATCCCAGAGCAGTGGATCATCCCAGCCGCGGTGGCCAGTGGGTTTTTGGCAGCTCTGGTTGGTGTGGTGATAATCTTGAAGGCAACCAAGTGAGTACCTCAAGGTCATGGTGTTTCGCCTGATTCTGCTGGTATTATTGGTACCTGGTTATCTACCCAAGCGGTAATAGCCTCTCCCCCTCCCCCAGGTCAAGCAATTGGCGTGTTCGGTCTGCTGGTGTGCCCGAGTATCAAGCCTCGTGTTACTTTGCGAAGGTATTAATTAATCCCCCCTGCCCTATTGGGGCATTAGAATAAACCGTTTTCTATGTAACAGCGAATAAACCCGGTAAACTCCAGCATGCAAAACAAACAATTCTTTATGATTTATCAGCGGCCAAGCTTGGGCCAGTTGGTCTTGGATCCCTTCATTTGATATGCACCATCAGTCGTCAAGGGTAAAATCCACCCGACACCGAAGGACCTCTTGAACGTCCTCGAGTTCCAAAAAGTCGATCCCCATCGTGTCGAGGATATGCAATTTGCTCGCTCGGGACTTTGATGCATCAAATAGCATCTTGCAGAGATCGTGGAACCCATACCGTGGCATTGCCTGCTGCTGCTGATGCTTTTGATTACCCTGGTTGGCATCACCATCAGCAGTAACCATATCCACGTCCTGCTCATTAGCTGCTGTTGCTGGTAATTTGGGTGGCAGTGCTAGTACCACCAGGGCCTCCTTGGTTCGGCGGTACAAGTTGGCAGGTTTGGTCAGCCACGGACTGGCCAATGGCCACAAACCCTGTGTCATATCCCAGGCAAGCTGAACCCCACCGGCAGCACTAAAGGCATGGGCAAGAATTACCCGGTAGTATAGGAACTCGTCCACCGTTTGAGCAAAATGCCGGTATACCGTGCGAAAAACTGTGTTGGGAAGCATCTGGGCCAACAGGATTAGCGCGTGGTTTAGTTGGGGTAGAACGGTGCGCAATTCGGGGGACACTTCGCACGTGCTGTCCAAATCGTCACCACCGTCGTCACCGGAGCCATCGGTAGCAGCGGATCGACCCAGCACAGTCAGCCAATCGGTCACCGTGGAGGGGGGGCCGCTTAGTACTTTGCTTTCGTCTGGTTGCACAGCACCACTGGTGGTTGTCGATGAAGCATGCGTGGTCTCTGGTGTGGTGACGGACAGCTGTGAAAGCAATCGAGTCAAATCGGGACGGTCTACTGACCAACTTTGCAGTTTGCGGTAGGGGCGCAGTTGCGTGGTAAAGGCCTGACCAAGTGCACGATGGATTGCATGCCCAATCTGGTGTGCCAGGGCTTCGTAATCCGCAATCATGGTATCAAATACCGTACGGGTATCAAGATTGCTCAACTGATCCAGGCCCTCAACCGCTGGTAGGCTGTGTGCCACCATTGGACCCAGACTACCTGTATCGCAATAGTGAGTAAGCCATTGGGTGGCCAGCTCGACAAACGAGCCCCCGAAAACATTGGTAGTGTCCTTGCTGCCAGGATGAGGAGAGTGCAACGGCGAGGTGATCTGGGCCCATAGTGCCAGGTACAACGGCTGGTCTGCCAAGTCCCGCAAACTGTCGCTGACGTACAGACAGGTATGGATCCAGCGGCACCAGGCGGTTAGCCGAGTCGGTAAATTGGAGTCGGATCGCGTGGCTATTCCAGCTGGCACCGCGCCCGTGGCTGAGGAATGCGCTTTGGCAGCCATGTCACTGGCGGCCGATTTCATCAACGAAAACATCGATTTTTGCAACGCCTGTACCTGCTCGTCGATATCGTCTCGGTACGCTTCCAAAAGAGGCAGTTGAGTTTCTAGAATAAACCGTAATTGTTGGGATACCCTTGGCAACTGGTCAATGCGCGTGGTCATCCCATCCAAAAGTTGGATCAGAGCTTCAGCCGACTGCGTGGGATGAGGGTCATTGCTGTCCAGTAGGTCGTTGTATAAAAGTGTCCAGGCGTCGGCGTCGCTGATCAATGCCTCATACTGCTCAAAGATGCACGCTCGTTCTGCCGCAAGCCACGCGTCAAACAGTTCGGTATCGGTCAGAAACCAATCCACAGTTCCAACCCAGTCCAAAGTTTCAGCCGTGGTGCTTACATCGGACCGTGACGGCCGTGGTGCTTGGTAGTAATACACATCGCCTAGCGTCTCATCAAATTCGGCCAGCTGCTGCACCGTGTGGCTAATGGCTAGGGGTATTTCGAGGTAAAGCGAGCGATCATGGTGCAACTTTTGGCACACAGCCTCCACCCAACCAAATATGAACTCGTTCTTGACTCGGCTCTGGCGCCAAGGGGACTGATCCACGACGGGCTGCACTTCCTCTTCAAGGAACGGGTAGTGGTCGCGAATCGCCGTGATAACGTGCGCCAGCATCCACTCGGGTTTATCCAAACGGTTGGTGGGTCGGTCACCGTCAAAGTGATAGAAAAACCGGGCAATGAGGGGCCGCAGCATGGCCTGGATGGCAAATAGGACCGGTGTCGAGGTTGAAGGAGACGATAACCTACTGTCGGGCGGGGCATTATTGGGCCGCTCTAAGAGCAGCATATCCGCAAACGCGCGCTGGAACCTATCCAGCTTGGTACCAAGCGTGGGCGCGGCAGGAATCTTGACAGGCTGCGGCCACTCCAAGTCTGTCAGCGCTCCAATGAACTTCTTGGCCAGTTGCTGGCGAATGCCTTCCCATACATGGTCCAAGCGGTCGTTGAGAAAACGGGCCAAGCTGCTGCACTGGTCCAGTGGTATTGTGCGATGTGATGCATCCAGTGTAAACGCGATATCACACAGCTTGCGATACGCTGCTAGAGCCATCTGTGGCGCCTGCGTGGCTTGGGCCTGGATTTGGTGGCCCAACGCTTCCGCCTGGGTCACCACCGACAAGTAGTCGCGGAGTGACAGTAGCACTTGCAGCCGCTGGGTGTCTTGTGTCAGGCGGGTTACTAGCGAAGCTGTGCTGGCCGGTGTCGGTGGCCGACTCGAATCAGCACCGGCTGATTGCAGTGTGCTATACAGGTTGTCCAATCGGCTGAGCTCTGTAGACGACGTCTGGCTGGCGCTTTTGAGCTCCGCAAAGAGAGCTGCTTGGTGGTCATTCGCGTCGGCCAACTATGAATCCCAGTAATGTCATGGCGCACAATGGGCAACCAGGGTTAATGCGCGCATATACATTTGGGCGGCACATGCAAATAGTACGATAACAGCTCCACCCAGCGGAGAGCCATTTGCCTTTAGCACAATACCTCGCTCTCCATCCGGCGCAGATGGTCGCTCTCACAGTCGAGGACACGCTCAATACCGTCCAAAGCAGACAGTGTAGGGAATACATCGTCCAAGAACTGGCCACTGGCTGTGAGTCGTGCGGGATCCGCTGCCATGGCAAAAAGAATGTAATAATAGGCATTTAAGGAAACAACGAGTGGACGAATCATCAGCGTGGGAATGGCGTTGGACTATGACTAGTAGATAATGTCCACCAAACCCTCCATGAGCTTATTCCCTCGCCGACTAGTGGGTGCCTCTCATATTCGCGGTAGTCTCACTGACATTTAGTGTCCTTGACCTTTGAAGCTAACCGACTATTACTACTATATGGCACAATAGCTAGCTGGTGCCCTTTCGATTTAAGCATCGAATACCTCGCAGCGTTTCTGCAGAGAACAACAGTGAATCATCGCCAAATGGTAAAGGGTTTGCTGATACTAACTAGCCATGGAGCCTGCCAACAACGATTTTTGCCTGTGGTGACCGAGTACCTAACATACCAGCCCTACTTTTATTCACGATTACCCGGATCGGCTATGGCCTGGGTTACAGCTAATACCGAACAAGCTCTTCACAGCAGCGAACATGATGAACACCGATGGTAGAGCCGCCATCTTTATACTATGTTTTCTTGACTATATTAGAAACAGCGCGATATCAAATGCTCTTATGGTCACCAAAGTAACACCTTTCAACGCCCTACCAACACCTCTTATCATCGACTCTTGGTAATCCCTGTTTGGCAAGGCGCCCAACAACAACCGACTTGGTGTCCATCGAACGTTTATGCGTAAAAAAGGACTAACACCAGCATCTTGATAATGTCGACAACACACCACTCTCACCGCCCTGTGTCATCAATTGCACACTCGGCTTTGAAACCGACCTTGGAGTGAAGGGCGGGGATATGACGTGTTGTCCCGTCCAGCAGACATACACCACCACTATCATGAGCGAACAAGGAAACAAACAGCGCGTTGGTTACGCCATATGCCGCCTTGTGTGCAACGCGGCAAATATCAGATGGGTAACACGAAACAGCAGGCAAGACCTAATCGCAACGGGCCATGTCCATACCACCATTGGCTCTTTCGTACACGCAGCAATGTGGTACGAAAACCAGGGGGATAGGTATGGCCGTAGTGGTGGCGAAGAGGAACGATGATGATGGCGAGGGACCTGATAGTTGGCTGGCCCGTGATATCGAGAATGACCAGGGCGGCATAGCCCAATGGTTGGGTGATTGTACAACCGTCACGACCGGGCACAGGGGCACAGCTGGTGGAGCCACAGGCACCGCTACGAATGTCGAGACATAACAGATACAAACAATTGCCACTGAATATGTATTCCAACACACATACACTCGCTTGACATAATCCTGCTAAGAGTGCCACCCCGGCTGGGGCTTCTATCCGCCATCTACAATTAAAAGGGTGTACAAGGTAAGCAGAACCGATCGAAAAATGTTGCTAAAGGGGTTCATTTATCGATATTGGGATTTTAACAGGTGTTGATGGAGGGAAGAGAGGGAACAACCACACTTGCACTCCATTTTCGCGACCATGGTAGGAGGTTGCCCATAAAACACATGGCTGTAGGGAAAATTAGCGTTTATTTCAAAGGTGGATGCTAAATGAACTGCACTAGCTAAGAGTGCTGGGCCAATAGTGGGGGGGGTTCCATGCATTAAAATAATCGGTCTACAAACTAATTACGATTACAAAACACGCGCGTGGCACTTCTTTTGGCAACGGCGCTTGCACTTCGGGTTGCTTCGGCTCTCAGACGCAGGGCGCTTCATCGGCGAGGACTTGGACGATGCTGTACCCTTCACCTGGTCGCCATTATTACCAGCGCCCACGCTCGGCTGAGTATTGTTCATTTGACTGTCTTCGGACTCACTGGCGGGAACAGACGTTGGTTCGCTTGGTACCTTGGAGCTCTCTTCTTCGACCTTGGAGCCACCGTTGCCCGAGACCTTCAGGTCAAAGCAAGTGGTGTAGTCCTGGCCCTTGGGGTTCACATCGAAATGCCAGACCCAAGCGAAGCTGTACTGGCCATCGGGAAGGTCCGCGGGAAGTTTGTATGAACCATAGCACACAGCATTGTTGTGAAGTTCGCTGAAGCTGGCCACATTGCCCGCACAGCGATTGAGGTCAAGAAAATCCCATTCGCCTACTAGCTCGCCCACCTTTTCGTGTTCGCCATACTTAACCTCGCCTACATTGGTGTTGCGGTACATCCAGATCTTCATCTTAGTGTGCGGGAGGTTCTGGTGGCCATTGATTTGATAATCGACAAAAAGCGTCTGGCCCGGAGAGGCGCTACCCATAGGGAATTCGTTGCTGTAATTGGGGGTGGCCTGGCGATTTTTGTCGCATAGCAAGCTCTCGGGGTTGCGGTCAAAGATCTCGTAGGTGTAGATGGTGTTGATGTCCTTGTTGTTGCGCCCGGGATAGCCACGACCGTACCCATTGGGGGTCTTGGTGGCAGGGTCGTAGAGAGTGCCATCAAGCCACGAGTGGCTAAAGACGGAGCCCTGCAGGAGCGCTGTCGAGAGCGCAAGACTGGTCAAAAGCTTCTGGAACATAATTACGAGTGCGTTAACGGCAGCCGCCTGGATGTGGTATAGGAGGGAAGAGGCTGCGGGAAGAATAAATCAGAACGAATAGGCCGTGAGCGTTTGTTGTGAACCAGCACGTAACAGATAGACAATACTACCAAACAAAAAATTACCAGCCAAGCATCAAGCTACCGGTAACTAACAAAAAGGCAAAGCGACAGAAAGCCAAGAACAAGTACTTCTCGTAGAAAGATAGGTGGTGCGCAAGCAGCAAAGTGAGGCGGACAAAATAACCCAGGGCTGCAGGCTAGTGCGCGCGCGCGTGTGCAAAAAAATGGCTGGAAAAGGGATATGCGAGGGTATATGTGCGGCGAGCTGTACGCTATTAATAGTGCCAGGCACTGGGCGTCGCAGCAGGAGCAGTAGGGGGAAAAGCAAGATGGAAAAGAACAGCTGGTAAAAAGAAGGGGCGGCAAGAGGAATAAAAAAGCCACCGGTTGCAGTGAGTGATAAAGCCAAGCGGGAATAAAACCAAAACAACAAAAGTGAGGGATGGCAAGGAGTGAGTGTAAAGTTGCAAACACACCGAGGGGCCTAGTCGGTCAAAAGGCGGTGACTAACAATGAGGGGGGATAGCGCCAACAGAAGAAAAAACAACAACGGGACAATGTAGGGCAGCACAAGGATGAATTCCAGGAGAGAGGGCGCCAAGGCGGACTTTTTATACGGGCCATGCTGGCCACAGAGCCCATGGCCCGGCCTTGGGGCTGGCGCCGTCCGCCATTGGCCAGGTACAGGCCCGCTCTGGCTGGGCGATCCCGCCTGTTAGGACGATGTTCGAGTTTGGGTAACCGTTCTCAGCTCCATTGGTCAATCTTGGCCCTCGTTGCGCCCAGTCCTGCCATTGGTCCTACCAACTCGGCCATTGGAGCTCCTCCTCGGCCAACCGCCGCCAGGCTGCTTTTTCTTCTTCCCCTCGCCACTCGTACGTGTACGAACAGGTGCTGGTAGGCCCATCCCGCAGTCCACATCTCTCCACCCACGAACGCTTGTTCCCTCACCGTCTACTGCTTGTCCTAGCACATGAGGGCGACAGCGGTCTATTCTCTTCGCCACCCCCGCCCCCAACAGTGGAACACACGGGGACAAACGGAGGCCACAAGAACCCTGGTCGTTGGCTAAACGTCGATTGCCATCGCACAGCCCTGGCACCAAAGGCTGTCACAACACGACGAAATAAAGAGATGAATGGAAGGAGGAGGGGGAGGAAGTTGGGCCACAATGCCACCTGGTCTGGTCAACCGTCCCATTGCGGCCAACTATGCGACGGTGGTGGTAGATGCTACCCTGCTACGTATTCCCCCACTTACCGCATATTGCAGCGGGTATTTTCGGTCAAAGTGGTAGGGAGATCCACTGCACCCCTGTCCAATAGCGCCAAGTTGGGTGGAGCATTCGAGGCAGCAGGTTGCCCACAATCTGCAACTGCAGCAACACACAACTAAACGGCATCCGCGAGCTGAGTTTTCACCCCTCAAACACTCTGCTACTAGTGTGCGCTATGGCCGGGCTGGACTGGGCTGGGTCAATGATAGTGAAGACAGGTCAAGGGAGAGGCAGGGAGTCGCTGGGTGATTGTAGCCGTTCCTGGTGGCCAAAGTCTGAGCGCGGCTGCCCTTCTTTTGACACTCCCGCCAGCTCATCCCCGAAAATCTAGTTTTGGACTGGTGGCTGGTGCTCGAATGGCGAAGGTCAACTACCGCCTTTTGGTCCATCCCCACTTTCAAACCCATCAGCAACAGTCACTGCAACTCCCTCACCTTCACCGCTCATGTATTCCAGCGCGCCAGGAAAAATAGGCCATCAGGAGCAGTACGCTGCCAGACAATAACTTCGAATAGACCGCCTTCAGCTTTGCCCACCTCTCCTCCAACTGACCCTAAAAACGGCCAGGGAAAGCTTGGTCAGTCACCTCTGACCGCTGCCTTCCCTCTTCTCTCTTCGGTTTCTACACTTCCTCTCTTTCCCCTTTATTTTATTATCACTTTCTCCCGCTGCTCCCCTATTCACCTTTGCGCATCCACATTAGGAAAAGGAACCGCTGGGTTGCTCAGGCGCCCACCATTCCCATTGGCTACAATGGTAATTGCCAGGTACTGTTCGGTCCAATCAATAACGGGGATTTCCCAATCGCCAATCATTTCGGTCTGGGACTTTGGTGGGTCTTGGCAATCGACGGGGATTCGTCCCATTTTCCCCTGTAGCAAAAAAAAAACTGTTCCAAACTTCTCTCGCCTGCGCCTTGCTCTCGCTAATGCGTAAGCGGGTTGGCACTAATTCTTTTTCTCCAGTCGGCTGCTGACGATTCCACGCCACTGATGCCATATGGCGGGGATACGCACACAAAATAAAAAACACGCAATAGACTTTAAATGTTTAACCTGATAATCTCCGCTCACCTGCCGTCGTACGGATGATCCAACGATAATAACACAGTGTGCTTCCTTCAAAAACAATGCCCATTTATCCCAAAGCGACTGCAAGTCCTGTGACATCGGAAGGTGTCTGTGCCGGGTCTGAAATATCCAGAATGCTAAGCGGGAGTTATCAGGCATTTGCTATCGGTGCCAGTGTGTACTTACCATTATCCATCCTTATGGTCCACCGTCATTAAGCTATTGGGTGGACTTAGTGCCGCGTCTGGGCATTGTTGGGAAATCGTTTCCAGATGAATAGCGCTGAGCGACCAAGAAAACCAACCTCTATTTAATACACAGTCTACCTGCATCCAGGCCTGCCTCTCCTGTGCTGGTCTCCCCAAACCAAGTAGTACACACAAGCATCCATTGGGCTGGGAAAAAAGGGGAAAGGTGAAAACAGCTATTGTTGAAGCCTGAACTGGGCTTTACAAATTTGGGTCAATGCTATGACTTTTGTACGACAAACAAAACCCATGAAATCAATTGTTTACAGCAGCCAACATGGCTTGGTGGAAAGATTGGTTGCTGGGTCGTTAAACCAGGGGGAGGACAATATCGCCAGCCTAGCCATTGGGCTGTGCTGAGACTGGTGCGGAGGGCCTGGGTTCAAATTTGGTGCGCCGAAACAACGCCCATTGGATAGCGATGCGTGGTCAAATCATGGCTACCCACAAACAGCAAAGCATGCCATGCCATAGGTACATCGAGTCAGTAGCTTTACCGTGACAAGGGGTTGCGCTACTAAAGAAGGGAAAATATGTATTGATGAGACGCTGGCTGACTTGCCGAGCAGCAAATGAGCTGTGCGTGAATTTTATCTTGATGGCACTGATGATTGGTGGCCAAGAGTGCGTCTAAGCCCCTATTGATCGGATCCAAATCTCACATCGGCTGCTGAGAGGCCGAACCCCCGAGGACCTACCAATGGCACCCACATACGTTGCCGACCTGGTGTTTTTGCCGAGACTTGCATATAATTCGTTATGGAACCATGCTGCCGCCCAGAGAAAAAAAAGTCTTGCGGCCTATTCGGCGCGGCAAATCACATATATTGGTCGCATCGATGGTTGGCGCTATCCCGGTTCTTTTCTTCTTGTTCGCTCGCCATAGAATGGTCATATCTGCTTTTTTGCTTGTACTGTTATTCAGAAAAGCAAGGCAGCGAAATCAGTGCACTGGTTGTCAGGACTGCATTACCAGGGGGGCGGGTGGATAAGAATAGCGTAGCACGAAACAAGCGTTATATCTTATGTCCTTTTGTTTGAATTAGACAAGGCTCTGCTAATACCCTAAATGGCAGGATGACTAGCCGTTAAAGTGATTTAATCCGTGCAGCTAAGATCGCTGTTGGCAACAGATAAGCAAACAGCCGACTGCCCACAAGTCGATAGCCATATCAGTTAGCACGTACTGTTATTGGCAAGAGCTCGTGCAACTACCATGAGAGCCCTTTGGTTCTTACAAGGCCAGAGATGTAGAGGTTTCCAAGAATTCCTTGTTGTTTTTTTCACTAGACATTGGCTACACTAAACCTGTTGCAAGGATAGTGGGAAACAACAAATACACGCAAATTCTCCCGGCGTTAGGCTTATCATTGACAAATCAGTTCCAATGCTTGTGCGCCGGTTTGTCAATTGATTTTTGAGGTAAGAAGGGAATGTATTTTTTTCTGGAGATAACCTGGCAACTCGGCATTGATTGCGCATTGGCCAACTGCGTTCCGCCAATACTTTTCCCATGTTGTCGTTGATTTTTTTACCACGTTGTTGTCAATGGCCAATGGACTAACAAGGCGCTCTAGGACGTTGGCCTCCAGCACGGCCTGGGCAACCAACGCATACCGATTGGACAGGTGCTTTGCGCCGTGCTTTTTATTATCACAGGCTCCGCACACGCAGCGCCAAGCAAATGGCAATGGTTAAGGAGGTGTACCAGGTCAGCCTGACCCAATCAAATGCAGTGAGTGTGGCCCTGACCTTTATTAGCTAAACTATTTTGTGTGCACATGCAGAAATTTTGACTTTGATCTATTGGCGGATGGTGCTCTTGACAGCGGTTGGTTGTTCAGGAAAAAGTCAATAAAGGGCGTTGCGCGAATGGTTAGTCGCTTGGAGTCCTATCTTTAGGATCTATCTACTCCGCACTAGTTGTGCTCGGAAAATAGAAAAATATCCAAGCGCTGCTCCAAGTCAGCAATAGGGCAGCTGCAGTCCAAGTTATGCCCATACAATCTTCAGCCCTGCAGAGCGGCGAAGCGCGAGCAGAATCTGGCCAAGGTTTTATTAGAGCGCGGTTTGGTGATTGTCGCATTATCCTGGAGGCATATTGACTAATAGCCTTTGCAGTCTAGCCACTGGTTAGCCGAAGCACTCCATTTGCCATGGTAATTAGAATCTTCCACCCCCTCCCGGGTATTTTGGGTGCAGTGATGACCAGAATACTTTGGGCAAAGACCGCTATCCACAATGAAAGGGGTGCGTTTAGCGTGCTAAAGTTGAAGCATCGGCTGAATACATTGGTGGTTGAATCAGGTGGTGCTAAAGAGCACCAGGTCACATTAATGAAAAATCAATCCGCTCTAGGCGGTGCATCCAAGCAAACGCTGTGTTGAGCGCTTATTTGCACTCGTGTCACCACACTTTGCGGATTGTCCTTGTTTTGAGCCCATGGCACTGAGATCCATAGTGTTGGAATGGCCAGGCGGGCAATCGACTTGTAGCCACACCTATCAACAAATTACAGTTACTGCGTGTTTGCTTTTTATTCCTGCCAAATGTTCTTGATAGTACCTCTGATCAATGGTCATTATTTGCTGATCAACCCAACAACCTGGGAGCAACACTAACCACAGGTAACGTCCATACTTTGCATTATGTCCAATTGAGAGGTGGCCGCTCTGCAAAGGAATTTTAATGGCTTAATCGTAGTGCCGCCCACAATGATGTGCAAGGTAAGCAGTCATCACTCTGCCTGCCATTACAAAGGGTGTGACGATCGTTAAAAAACTCGACCAAACCCACAGGGGTGGGCTATATGAGGTATTGTCAAGACGTGTAAATTGAATAAACCTGTGTGCAGAATGGCGAATAAGCTGCAAGGCGATGTGCTGATTATCCGAGAACGTTGTGACTGGCTGGATGGAGATATGACGGCTTTAACTTATGGTTTGGGCAATGGACCAGGAGGTGGTGGGCGAACAAAGACGAGCGATACTACCCAGTGAAAGTCGGTGATTAACCTTTGCCGTAGGGATCTGCTCAGGTGGCAAATGTCTGGAGGTGGCCTTGGCTTATGGATGCCCAGTTAATATTGCAGTTGGGTCGATCGTTGGCAGGCGCCCAAAGGACCAGCCTGTCATTCGAGTCGCTTGTGATTCAGCCATCATTTTGAAGCTCCGCCTATTCCCGTGAAATGAGCCACTCTGAGAGCGAAAGCAGAGGATACTCACTGTGTCGGTATCTTATTGTGGTGGTTGCTAGTGTACTGGCACTAATCCTGTCGGGTCGACTTGGTCGCAGATAAACGCGCTTAGTAGGCTTCCAGCGCTACTGTTGTTGAACCTATTCATGGTCGTGTGATCGTGTACGCAGCACCAAGTGCCATACAAAGGCAGCAGTGATAATTTAAGCGTCTTTGGAATGGGGTGCTTTGCTGCCAGGTTCAAATCAGACAATTTTGCCTAAAACAGCCATCATTCCCACCGGCAGCTAGCGCGGGCATGAGCAGAGCTGCTGTTAAAAGGCCAAATTTGGCAACTGAGGATGGGCAGCGCTGCATACATGTTCAGCGACCCCGTGCTAAAAGGAGCAATGCGCGCAAGCATACCGTACTTGGGTGGTATCTGGCGGGTGAGCGTTGCCATGCTGGGTTATATGCAGAGGGTGGGGAGCAAACCTGTAGTGCAGCACTATAGCTGCCCCGTCTACAAGGCCTGCGGGTGCGCTGTGACAGTTAGTTTTTTCACCGCTGAAACAGGCGAGCGGGTGCTGGCAAGGAGCGGAGGGAAAGGCCACATCCTAGCAGCCGTTGTTTTCTCTCTCAGTCATGCCGAGGTTTGGACTTAGTCTACTATTCTGTAGCATTCTGCTGACGTGTCGGCTGGCGGGACCCATATGTCGCACCACACGATCGCCACGGTGTTGGACTATGGGTGCAAGTGCTCCTGATCGTATAGCTTGGCCTGATCGGTGTACGCTGCTCTAATGTTTTGTTCTCTTTGTATCTGTTACTGCCTGGGCCATGGTTCGCTTCGAAATTGGGCATTTTCCATTGAGCATGACTATCACTTTGCCTATTGCTCTCGCCACAACGACCAGCCGCGATCACTGCTGACTGTAACCACAGCGTCAGTCAAACTGGTAGAAGAAGAAAGAAAGAAAAAATACGAAAAAATTGGTGCACACGCGTCCACGGCACACAATAGTTGTTCCAAGCAAAATTCCCAGCCAGAACAAAGCGCCGTGGGTCACCCGAGTGTGATAACTGGTGCTTCCGTTTGGTTTCGTTGTATTGCGCGGTTGGCGACGGGAAGGACGCACTGGCACGTTGTTCCTTCGACTTGGTTGGGCGCTGGTCGTAGAGCCACGCAAGCGGCCCTTTGCTTGTCCGTGTGAGGGTCCTCCCTTTCTCACTCGTTTGCTCGACTTGCGCTGCCCGTGGGCAGCCCATAAAAGCCGCCCGCCATGGCTGCCTGGTCGCGACCCATAGTATCCTTGCCACGGGCTCTTTGCCGCTACCCTGCTCGACCGACTCCCCGCTCGTTGCCTGTTCTGGTGCGGTTCAAGTCCAAGGCGTCGTCTCTTCCTGGCCTGTCCGCGCGTTTGCAGCAGATCGCCGTCGCTACTTTGGCCCCCCACACCATGGTTGCCAACGACAAGGCCCACCATAACCCCAAGGGTGGGTTCATCAACCCTTGGCCTTCACACCAGACCGTTGGGCTGGGCACGGTGTTGCGGGCCATGGTCACGGACTTTCGGTTAAAAAACATGTTCCTATCGCCCCCAAAGGAAGCGCTGGTGGCCGTCAACCCTCTCAACTCGGACCAGCTCCGCCAGCCCTCAGGCCAAGGGCTCCAGCTAACCTGGCTGGGCCATGCAAGCTTCTTACTCCAGGCCAACGGGCTCAACATCCTCTTCGACCCAGTGTTCTCGGATCGCTGCTCCCCATTCCAGTTTGTGGGCCCCAAACGCATTCGTCCCACGCCGTGTGTGGTGCAAGACCTCCCGCCCATTGATGTGGTGGTGATCAGCCATAACCACTACGACCACATGGACGTGGGAACCATTCGTACCCTAGGACCGAAGCCACAGTACATCGTGCCGCTGGGCAATAAGCAGTGGCTCCAGTCCCTGGGCGTGACCCATGTGCGGGAAATGGACTGGTGGGACGAAGAGACCTTGGATTTGGGGGCCAAGGAAGGCGACACGGCTCGGTCGGTGCGCATTGCTTGTACGCCATGTCAGCACTTTACTGGGCGTGGTATCCTCGACCGGTTCAAAACCCTGTGGGCCAGCTTCTGTCTCCTATTCCCCAATGGTCAGCGGTTCTATTACGCCGGTGATACCGGCTACCGCACCGTCAAGGGTTCCGAACACGAGAAGACGCTGGATCAGCCAGGCGATACCACGCCTGTGTGCCCGGCATTCAAAACCATTGGCGAGCAGTACGGCCCCTTTGACTTGGCCTGCATTCCAATCGGCGCGTACTCCCCACGCTGGGTATTCTCGCCCGTGCATTGCAGTCCCGAGGACGCCGTTAGGGTCCACGAAGACGTTCAATCCAAAAAGTCTGTGGGTATGCACTGGGGCACGTTTATCTTGACCGATGAGCCGGTAGACGAACCGCCATCCCGCTTGGCAGCAGCGTTGGCGCAGCGTGGCCATGCCAGCGACTCCTTTGTTACCCTGGCCATTGGCGACACCATGGCTGTGCCTATCACCGCGCAGAAGTAATGGATAAAGAAAAGGTCCTAATGAGTAGATTCTTATCTTTGCTTACTTAATGCACTCTTCATTTTCGTTCTATTATCTATTCCGCTGCAACAGCGTATTTGGCACGTTGGTTGAGTTTGGTTTCCACTGTGTACATTTTTTATCCCTTTTGCCTCGGATCACGTTCAATTGGTTGGCCAGCCGACCACCTTGCTCTTCCGAGCAGGCGTATTGTTGCACGCTTAACAAGTGTCCACATACACGCACACGCCCTATTTAATTCGTTGTCAGAAATGGCTAAAGCTCTTATAAATACCTATATATAGTAAGTTTGATCCGTGATAGACTTTAAACAATACCTTGGCACTAATGTTCGGGTAGCGCAGCAACAGTGAAGCATTTCCCCACGTTTAAGGCATGGACTCTGGCGTTAGCTGAGGGCAGCTGTCCTCCTGCTGCCCTTCCCCAAGCATACCCGAGGGCTCCTCTGGCGTCAAGCGGAGGAGCTCCTGGAGCATTGAGCAATGGCACTTCTCCTTCATTATTACAAGGGCTTTTCTTATCTGGACTACTTTCCAACCCCCCATTCAGCGCCATTCTTGTCGCTCGGACACGAACTGTGCTTTATTTAAGCGTTTTTGTCCGTGGACTGTATCGATTCGACCAGCAATGTCGGGTAACCTCATCGACGACTATGAAACCGTCCTTCTGGTGGTCCGGGAGTGCTACGGTAAGTCATCTAATCCATGGGGTCATGCCTTGCCTGCTGCTCGAGCCCTTTACTTGGTCGCTCTTATTCCTGCATGCGTACAAGTGTGCGTGTGCGTGTATCTTTGTTGACCTTTTACATCCCTTGCTCTCTTTGACAGCATCTTAAGCTATGGCCAGGTCGGCTAGGCATTGGTGCAGAGCAGAGCGTCGGGGTGAAGATACCGTAGGGTAGCCACGAGTAGTCCTTATTGTTGTCTTATGTGGGAGGACGGAGAGGGAGCTAACCGTTTTCTCTGCACCTGGCGCCTTTGGGTGGTATTGGTGTGCGGAATCCTCGACCATTGGTACCGCGCTGCAGTGTACCGGCTGCCTCCGAGAACGCGCAACGCAGGCTACCGGTAAGTTAAGCATTAGACGGAAACTAGCCAAGTGGTTTTATGTACTAAATTGCTGGAGCTTGATGCAGCGAGCGAACGCGAGTAATCGCTACATCCAGCGTACGGGAATGTGCCTTTAAACTATGCCCAAAATCTCATATGTCTACTCGACCCACTCTGGTGCACTGTGTTGGCAATATTTCTGTTTTTATTGGGTTTTTATGGTGGTGGTGGGGAATATGACTCGGTTAGTGCAGCAGACTGGAATGTGGAAGAGCCCTTGTGGAAAGGTCGTTTACGAGTCATGGGCTCGTCTAATCAATGCACCATTCGACTCGAAGATAACAAAACGGGCGAATTGTTTGCGGCATGCGAATACGATAAAAAGGGCGTGGCTGTCGAACCGGTGCTGGATTCAAGCCGTTACTTTGTTCTGAAAATTGTCGATCAAGGTAGGTGTCTGGCAAAAAAATAAACGTTGGTTGTCGGCTTAGCCTGACTTTGCAACCTGTGGGCTAATGCACACCCCTTTTCAATAACCAGGATGGCAGAGACTAATAAAGCACTGGAAGTGACTGGTTGGGCTCGCTGGACGCCATGTTG
>JANBQA010000075.1:0-30744 GCA_027576955.1 Dimargaris xerosporica
CGTCGAGCTGGTTGTGTTGTTTAGTTATTTCTTTTTCGCTCTCACTGCAATCCCACTCCAATCCCATTGGTGCCTGGATGCGGGCTTTCTTCACTTGAGTGCAATCTGTATATAATCTACGCGCTCTGACTTTTCCGAACTTGACCCTGTTTCGGTAGGTAGCTAGTGGCTCGCTTTGGGATTCCGACGTGGCCTGATTGAGGGAAGCAAGGAACGCACTCCAGGCTATTCTCGTCATCTGCAAGCCTGGCCTCGTTGCTCGCTCACCAGGCGCTTTTCTCTGCCTTGCTAGAGTTTTCACACTGCTACGTTGTCGTTGTTTTCGAATTTCTAACTGAAGTAATGCATACACTTATATCTGGTTATGATAATGTACTGGGATTAACGACTACCACAGACTGTTTTTGTTGCTCAGTAAACAATGTACGGTGGCGACCTGGAGACGGCGCGGCCCCCGCGTGGGGGAACGCTCCGTCGCGGCAAAACGCTCATTCGCCCCGAACGCCAGCAGGCTCCCGATCGTATGGTCGGTGGCAAGCCCCAGACCTCGGGTGGGTTCTGGCATTACCTGGCAAAAGTGGTCACGTTTTGGATGCCCGGAATCCTGCTGGCCAAGGTTGGTGGCATGGGCGATAAGAGCATGCAGCAGGCGTGGCGCGAAAAGATGACCTTGTGTATTATCATTGCGGCCATTTGCGCTGCGGTGGTCTTCTTAACGCTGTTCTTTGGCATGACCTTTTGCAGTTCCGACTCGATGCAAGTTCAAAACAACGTGAAGATTGTCGATCCAGAGAGCGATCTTGACCGTAACGTGGTCAATTACTTGGGACGCATGTACTATGCCGATCCCGCCACGTTCCCCGCTGATCCCAAGCCCACACCGGGTCAGGACATCACCAATATGTTCGCTCGGAGCCTACACAAGTCCTGCGAACGCGTGCAGAAATTCGCCGCCGCCAAATTCGATACGTGCTCTGCAGAAAATGGCCTGGGTGGGTGCCCCTTTGGCACCATTGAGGACGAGATGACCAAGGGCTGGATCAGCGGGAAGCAGGACCGTCTCATCGGGTACGAATGGGACACCTTGCCCAAGGGTTACTTTGTCATCAATGGCGAAGTAGTCAACCTGACTCCGTACCTCAACGCCACCAAAAACCCCATTGAAAACGACATTGTAGACCAAGCCATCCGCACGGCCACCGAAAACGAGAACTTTGATGCCACCCTTTTGTTTCGCCGGATCAGCGAGTTAGACGATGTCCGTGAGTGTATCGTGCAAAAGTACTTCTCTGGCAAGCTGGCCAAGGCGACCACGGGTTGTTTTGCTGTGAATCTGTTCAACTACATTGCGCTGGCCTTGATCTTGGGCCTGGTGCTCATCAAGTTCTTCATGGCGTTGACGTTCTCGTGGGTCTTGTCCCATCAGTTGGCGCGTCGCAAGACCAACGCCAAACCCATTTTGGCTTCGTCGTCTACCCCATGGGCCAAGAAAAACGGTGGAGCCACCAACGCTGCTATGATGGCCGGAGGCGAAGCAGCCAGCGACGAACTGTTTACTGTGCTGCTGGTCACTTGCTACTCCGAGGGTGAATCCTCCATTCGCAACACGGTAGAATCGCTGGCCTCCACCGACTATAGCGATTCGCGCAAGCTACTGTTTGTCATTGCCGACGGTATGATCACGGGCAGTGGCAACGATCGGAGCACCCCCGACATTTGCATTGATCTCGTCGATGTGGACCCCATGTTCAAGGATCCTCAGCCCTGCAGCTATATTGCCATTGCCGACGGCAGCAAGCAGTTCAACATGGCCAAGGTGTACGCGGGTCACTACCCTTACAAGGACCGACGTGTCCCGATCGTTGTTCTGGTCAAATGCGGTAACCCCGACGAACAAGACAAGCCCAAGGCCGGAAATCGTGGTAAGCGTGACTCGCAGATCATCCTGATGAATTTCTTTAGCCGCGTCATCTACAACGACCGTATGACCCCACTCGACTACGACTTGTTCCGCAAAATCCACCACCTGATGGGCGTGACTCCCGACCTGTTTGAGATCGTGCTCATGGTGGACGCGGATACCAAGGTGTACCCCGATTCACTCCGACTGCTGGTCAACTGCATGAACAACGACCCGCTGATTATGGGGCTATGTGGCGAAACCAAGATTGCCAACAAGCGCGAGTCCTGGGTGACGTGGATTCAGGTGTACGAGTACTATATCTCCCATCATCTCGGCAAGGCCTTTGAGTCGGTGTTTGGGGGTGTGACGTGCTTGCCTGGTTGTTTCTGCATGTACCGATTCAAGGCGCCCAAGGGCGATAACGATTGGATCCCCATCATCACCAAGCCGGAAATCATCCAGGAATACTCCCAAAATGTGGTCCACACGCTGCACGAAAAGAACCTGCTGCTATTGGGTGAAGATCGGTTCTTAACCACGCTCATGCTGCGCAACTTCCCGTACCGCAAGATTATGTTTATGCCCCAGGCCATTTGCAAGACCGTGGTGCCCGACGAGTTCAAGGTGTTGCTCTCCCAGCGGCGTCGGTGGATTAATTCGACCATCCACAACCTGTTCGAATTGGTCCTGGTGCGCAACCTGTGCGGTACCTTTTGCATTTCCATGCAGTTTGTCGTGTTCATGGACCTGATCGGAACCCTGGTGCTGCCGGTGGCTATTGCCATGACCTTTGTATTGATTGTGAACATGTTTCTCACCGAATATACCTCGGCCAGCAGCTACCTACCGCTGGTCATGCTGATCGCCGTGCTGTTCCTGCCTGGTGTGCTGATTCTATTTACCACGCGCAAGTGGATTTACTTGGGTTGGATGTTTGTGTATCTGCTCTCCTTGCCTATTTGGAACTTTGTGCTCCCAACCTATGCGTACTGGCACTTTGACGACTTTTCGTGGGGTGAAACCCGCAAGGTCGACGGCGAGGCCAAAGGGGACGCCCACGGAAACGCCGAAGGAACTTTTGACGCCTCCAAGGTGCCTCTCCGCCGGTGGGAAGACTATGAACGGCGTCGCTTGCGTTCGGTGCGCCGTAAGGAACGCCGGCGCAAGGAAGAGGGCGCCTCGGCAGCAGCCAGCGCTGAAGACCTGAGCACGCTCCATGGGCCAGGTATGGGTGCGGGGTACAGTGATACCGATACCACACAGCTGCTCAGCGGCCCAATGCAACATCATCCCGCGGACTACGATCCCAGCACATACAACTACCTCAACGCATTTGACGACAGCTCCAACCACTATGCCTCGGACAGTGGGAGTGGTGGCCACTACAGTAACGCTGCACCCATGTACCAGGCGCACCCTAATGACCCCACCATGATCGGTGGCAACGATTATTTCAACAACCAGAGCTCCGGTTTCCCCACGCTAGACCCCAACCACCCTCAGAATCGGGCCACGGCTGGTGGCGGATACGACGCGCACGATGGCTACCAGGACTACGGTGCAGCACCAGCTGATTATCAGCAGCAACCGCCATCGGAGGGTCAGGGGTATGGTGGTGGACAGACAACCCATCAACACCCTATGGGCCCCCGAGACCCACCACCGTTTTAACTGCAGTTGTAGTGTTACTCCCGAGCCTTTTTCATTGCGGTGTGTGTGTGTGCTATCATTTATCCCTTTTTTGGAGCGTTTGCTGACTGTAGTGAGTAGAGCTTTTGCTCGGCATTGCATAGTTTTTTGCACCCTACGTGGCCACATACCTGTCAGCCACCGCGACTTATTCATCAAAGACTCCCAGCCTCGATACATTTATTTATTTTCGGCTGCACGCGGATTACCGATGTGCGTGGACAGGCGTTGGTAAGACGTGCGCAAAGTTCTAGGTTGAACCTATTGGTGAAGTCATTGTTGTATTTTGCGTTGCTTGCGGCGAAGGTGTCAAGTGGAATGCTGACCCATCCGTGATCATTATACCCTCTGTGCTGTATGCGAGTGTGTGTTTGCCCTTTTTTTGCTTGACGCAATTTTGTCGGAACTTCATCTATTTATCATTTTTATCCTAGACGCCATAGGACTTTGCACCCCTCCCCCCAGTATCAGTTAGTTTGCAGTTCGTACAGTGCGATAAATCTCTTGTAGCAACCACGCTGTTCCTTTGGGTAAGCCACATAGTGTGGTAATTGAGTTTGTTGTCAAGTCTGCCACAGTGCCCTTTTGCCAGGCTCTCGCAGTCATGGTAGAGTGCTGTGACAATGATGGTCGCGCACCACAACGAAAACAAAACTGGTGGCAATGCAAGAAAGAGCGAGAATGATCCCATCATCTTTACTGATATGCTAGATTAAGCCACAAAAAACATTGAAAATTCCGTACACATCCTACAACCGCACGTCACCATTCAAATTCACCCGTGGCCTTGTGGAAGAGGTAATCTTTGCCGTCGATCAGCATGATGCCGTCCTTTAGCGTGCACTTCCACCGATTCTTTTGGCGGGTCACCTTGTCGTACTGACACAAAATTATGTGTTCAGTGTCGTCTCCACCAGCTCCATTTTCATTGATATCGTCATCATCGGGGTCGTCCAAATCCGAATTGATAGCATCCTCGTCCCCATCTTCGTCACCGATCGCGGTGGTAGCGTTCGTGGCTGCCCCAGGTCCTGTGGCTGACGATGGGTCCGCGTAGCCTGTGGGGTAATTGGATGCTGGGCGGTCATAATCACCATCCACCTGGGCCCTGGCCAAGTCATCAGCACCATCATGTTGTGGAATATACCCAGCACCATCACCACCGCCTGTGGAGCCATTGCCTGATGGCAGCGAATGTGTGGGTTGCTGTTGGGACCGGCGGTCATAATCGCCAGCGGTCGTGTTACCACCCTTTGGGTACATGTAGGGCTGTGGTTTGCCATAGGCCGCCACCTCGGGATCTTCAGGGTTGGTGGTTGCTGATCCAGGAGTGGACGCAAAAGTCGCCAAGTTCGCTGCCGCTACCGTGGGTCCACCGGGCATTACTTGGCCCAGGGGCGACACGTAGGCTGCTGATGTATAGGGGTCATCGGCGGTTGGTGGGTTGGGTGGTGGTTGGTAATCTTGGTCATAAGGCGCGACCGATTCAGGGTACTGGTACGCGTCGTCATCGACACCTTCGACCTGTGGAAAATCAGCCACATTGGATGCTAAAAGTCGGGCTTCCCATGACTATGCATAATCATGGCAAACAGGATAGCCAAGCTCCTGGTTGTCCAGGTGAATTAGGTAAGATCATGCAAATATCACTGCTGACCCGTTGTCACCATCCACAATGGCTCAGGATGACAGACGCGCCCTGGCTTAGCCAAGGGCACGTTCGGGAGATGGAAGCGCACACATTACTAGTCAAATGAATTATGTAGACCATGGTAGCCTAAAAAAGAAAAACGTACCCGCTGCAGGTCCTGTAATACGCTTTCATCCACGCCCTGGTCTTCAAATTCTTTTTGCACCGCGCTGATCACTTCGTCAATGACCTGCTGGTAAATCAGAGCCTGTAAAGTTGGTAGTGTCGAGTTGATCAATGTAATAAATACCCACCAAAGTCAGCAGTGCACCGCGTTGCCAGCCATTAGTAAAAAAATAACAAGGTAAGCGCCAATCACTGCTATTAGCTGTATTCTACGTGGATGAGAGGTGTCAAGAAACGTATTGGCGATATGATGCCAAAAAGCAGCAAGGACCAACCCGCGCTCAAATGCACCATTCATGGCACTAGTGCAGCAATAGAGAGCGTGGTGCTGCAATGTATTAACCCGTCAGGTCTTGTACTTACCGTGTTTTTGTTGGCCATGGCGAACGAGTCCTGTGGCCACTGAAAAAAGTCGCAAACGTAACAAAAATCAAAAGCGAGGTAAAGTAGAAGTGGATAGGTATTGTCCCAAGGATACTTGAAAAGGTGACGGTGTTGAATTGCCCTAGGTGGTCGAGAAAGTTTTGGCACGGGATGGGGGAGCGAGAGTGAAAGAAAGAATAAAAAAGAGCAGGGAACGATTGGGATAACGAATGCAACGATGGACCAAAATCCAGGCGCGCAGAGTAAAAAGCGGCCTTTAAACGCGACCCGCAGACACGATGGGAGATCTCGACGGAAACGACGGCAAACAGGGATCGCACCTGCTACGCGTACTGCACACGAATCGACGGATTTACCGCTTCGTCTGACACACTGGCGCTGGTTCGTTCGCACGGAAAGGCGAGCCAGATACGACGAGCTGTTGCAACGATGTCGAGACCAGCTGCGAAAAGTACCAACGGTTTAGGCGGAAAATCGGCACAAAGTGTCTGGTGGGCCGTGCCGAAATCTGGATTGGCGAGATTGGAATAGACAAATGTATATAATTACGCGAGAGGTAGCATAAAGGACAGCCACGGCCATTCACCACAGCGCTGAACGTCAAGGCATTTAGCATCTGGCAAGCGAGCTTCCAATGCATGGCCTGAACCCCGCGCTTGGCAGATGACTACACCCCACTTCCTCTTCCGACTGCTCGAAGCCCAGAGACTCGCTGAAGCCAGCCGCATTGCTGGTGCACAGCAGTCGCTGAGCCAACGCAGTGCGTGGGGTAAATTTGCCAAGGAGAAAGCGTCATGGGACGTTTATACTACGGACAGGGCAATATAAAAAGGACGTGATGGAGTTACGCCACAAAGTGCCACTATCTCTGTTGCACCATACGCAGAAAGCAATGGGCCGCATGCGGATACAATGAGCATGGTCGGGAGGTGGGCTAGCGCCGGCCAGTCCTAAAAAAACTACCCTCGCTGGCAGCATTATATAACAAGTAGCATTGGTAACAAGGGGTTTATTCGCACCAGGGCTAGATGGTGATGCGAAGATGGGAGGCTGGGCGTGTTTTTAATTCGAAAAAAATAAACAGAGCATCGTCGGGCAAACGGTTGCCAATGTGATAGAGGCAAAATAAATGCCATTTATCAGAGAGAAGTCAGCAGCGTTCAGCAAAAGGTGAGTTGGCACCACGAAATCAGGGCAAAGAAGCTCTGGTGTTGCTGTCAACATGACCAATCCCAGGCACACATCGCCACTACCTTGCGCGCCAACTAACCCGCTCTACCCATTGTTGCTCGTTTGCCAATGATTAGATTGATTAAATGGCAATGGCCAAGCGCGCACCACGCCAACATGCCGCTTCCCATGTGCACTCGGAGCAGCGGATCGAAGCATCAGTGGGCGAGATTACACGGCCTGTTACGCACCGGAGCTTGGTGGTTGGTTTACTGCTGCGCGCACTGGACGCCTGGGCCACCCTGGCCGCCGTGCATGTCTTCGTCATCGTCCATGCCGTCCATTCGGTGGGCACGGGCCTGCTGGGCAGGATCGATGCTACTCAGCACGACTTCTTCGGCGTCGGTCTCCTTGACCGGTGGTAGCGATGGGCGGGGCGGCAGGACCTTTTCCAGCAAAGCGACGCTTTCAGGGTCGGTCCAGTTGGCAGGCGGGAAGTCAATTTCAAAGGTCACGAACAGGTTGCCCTTGTGGTGGTGGCGGTACGAGGGCATCCCTTCGCCGGTGATAGACTTGACCTCGCCGGGCTTGATCACCTCACCCGGTAGGATATTCACGACCAGGACCCGGTCGTCCAGGTGCTTGATATGGAACTTGCCCCCTGCCAGGGCAGTAAGCAGGTCGATTTTGGCCTCGTAGTGGAGGTCGTCGCCCTTGCGTTTAAAGTACGAGTGCTCCTTCTCCTCGACCACGATGACAACGTCGCCAGGAATGGTGTCAGGGGCCTGGTCAGCTTCGCCATTGAAGACAATCTTTTGGCCGTCCTTCATGCCCTTGTCAACGTGCACCTCGAAGATCTTGCGTTCCGATTTGGTCTTTTGTCCGTGGCAAGCAGTGCACCGATTCTTTTCGGGAATGATGCTGCCATCGCCCTGGCAGTCTGGGCACGTTTGCTGGATCTGCTGCACCATGGGGCCGAGCTGGCGAAGGGTCACACGAATACCCTGGCCATTGCACGTCGAGCAAGTCTTGACGTCCTTGCCGCCCTTGCCGTCGCATTTTTGGCACAGCACGGTCTTGTTGAACGCCAGCTTGCTCGTCTTGCCCTTGTACAGTTCTTCGAGCGAGACCTTGAGCACGTAGGCCGTGTCCTTGCCACGACGCGGGCCCGACGGCTGGGCGCGACGGCCTCCGCCAAACCCACCGCCGCCGAAAAAGTGCGAAAACAGGTCCTCGGCGGACATGCCGCCTTCCATCCCGTTGCCGTTGAGCCCCTCCTCGCCAAAGCGGTCATAGGTCTCGCGCTTGCTGGGGTCTGACAGAATCTCGTACGCATGGGAGATCTCCTTGAACTGGTCACCAGCGTTGGGGTTCTTGTCCGGGTGGTATTTGAGCGCCAGCTTGCGGTAAGCTTTTTTAATCTCGGACTCGGACGCATCAGCGGACACGCCCAGGGCGTCGTATAACTTTGTGTCCTTGACCATGGTGGAAAAGTGTATGGATTACAGGAATGGGGGCGCGCGAGGGATTAGTGGTGGCAGGAGGCAAAGCGCGGGAGACAGGTGTGCTGCTGCTAGATAAAACGGATGCAAGTGCAAGTAAAATAAAACAACCCGAGGGGATGCGGATACCGATATCGCCAACAAACTCGCCAAAGTGTACAAGGGGCGGAAGCACCAAAAGCTGCAGAAAGAAAAAATGGCACAAAGATGCGATAGCTAGTACGCAGAGAGCGTGAAGGATACCACACCACTGTAGCCAGTGCACACACAGACAGCGAAAAAAAAACAGTACACCCAGTCAGAGAATCTTGCTAGCCTCGTTTTTTTTCTCTCTTCGCTGGTCGCTCGCCTGGTGCTGGTGTGGGGTTTTCGGGTCAGCGAGTGGCGGTGGGAGGGGCGGGAAAAATGTAAGAGGCGGAGCTAGCCAGAGCGCCCTCGGCCAACGTGGTGTAAAAAAAGGGAGCAGCGCAGCGGCAGTTGCCGGCTATTTGGAAGCATACAACGTTTGTCGAAGCCCACAATGCACAAAACCACAGCGCTGACTAATTATCAATGGCCGTCTGTGCCTCTGCTAGCGCTGGTGGTTTTTATAGGCTGGGTGCATTCTACTTTGCCCTTTCCGCGCCGTTCGCCGGCGTGTTCACAGCAAGCAGCACGAGGGGCAGCGGGCACCGACAGGCCCCGCTAACCCCAAAAGCCTCTCTGCCCTGATGCTTGTAAGGGGTGCACCTGAGGCCACGCTGAATGCTGACCTGGCCCAGCGCATCACCGCGATCCCCATCGAACATATTGGAACGTTGCAGATTGTTTTGCGGGCAGGGGCGGCCGCGACCTGCCGCTGATTTTCTTTCCAGAACCTTCAAGCATGCTCCGTTGGTAATTTTTCCCCATGGCCACCACGGTAAAAATTTTCTCAACCAGTGTCCTAGCGGGGGACCACGCGCATGGTATCTTTTTGTAAAAAATATAAAAAATACCAAGGGCCCTTTGGATGGTTGTTGATTGGCACTGATGTTGTGGTGCACACGATTCGCCAACTTGTTTCAGGGGCGAAGAGAAGGCGGCTGGTGACTCGGAAAAATGGACTCGGCGACCTGAGGTTCTGGTTTGTTTCTGTCGTCATTCAGGCACTGAGGCGCCGTCAGCCAGCGGCAATGCTCAGTATGTCTCCCCATAGCACCAGAACTACTCACACTCTCTCCCTACTGCTATCGCGCACTGTGTCGAGAGTCACGTTTTTTGGAGCGAATCAAGGCTTAGTGGGTGTTTATGGGTAGGTGGTATATTTTGTACAAAGGTTGATAAACGTGGCACGATAAGCTCCTTTCACAGAAATAGGTATCTCCTACTCGGCGAACACGAGTAATGCTCTAGCGCTAGCCCAGCAGGTACACAAGGGAACTCAGACAAATCACCGTCAATAGGCAGGTCAGCAGGTTGCTGCCGCCATACAGCTGGTTCAGTCGATGCATATTCCACGCCGTGTCGGGCTCCTACATGACAGGGGCAGGTGTCCGGGTGTACCAACCCAGAGTGCATCCCATCGCCCAGTGCAGGATTCAAGTCCGTTTCATACATACAGGGCAACCAAGGTGGTTATTGCCGCATTGTTTGTTGATCCCGAAAGACTCTATCTATAGACGCATTGATGCTCTTAGCGTCCGTGGTATTGGGTGCACCTGGACACCAGGATTTAGCACCGTGGTATCGAGAAAAAAAGTCAAGAAACACTAGGGTTCGAAAATATAGAGGGCAGAGCTTACCTTGACTACAACGCGGGACGTTGACGGACTTTGCCAACCGTTAGGGTAAATGTATTCGTTTGACCAGTCTGCCGACCCATCGGGGTTAGGCTGTGCGATTCGTCGTATCACCCATGCATCGTGTCAAATACGCTTATCAGCAGAATTCTTCTCGCTCACCGGCACTAAAGGAGCGAGAGGTGGCACTTGAGCATGGCCAACAAGGGTCATGCCGATGGAGGGCAGTCGCCGTCTCCACTGTTCCCGTCGACTGAGCGAGCCAGCGGAAAGCTGGTATGCCAGCCCTTTTGCCTTTGATACTTACTGGCAGCTTGAACTTGTGGTCGACGCGGTACATGGTAGGGATAAGTCCGCTAGCAATGGGCAATTGTGACCCCAGCCTAGGCAGAGACAGTTAATAAGGCGCAAATGTGGATGCGAGTGGGTCGCCGGGCGAAGTAAATGGGCGGGTTGGTAGGTAAAGGGACAACACGGGCGGCGATGGCTTTGGTTTCCAGTACAGCAGCACTAAATTTATGTGACGGTGCATGCAGCCAAAAGCGAAAGGAGCATTTTGATTGCGCTGGGTTGATGCGCAAACACAACCAGCTGGTTTGTGGGGTTCACAACAGCGCTGACCAGAGCTGTCCACCTTTGCGGTCACGAGATCACCAGTCCATGGGCGCGACCAATATTTTTTCACGCAGTGCAGTTGTTTTTTTGCTGGAAGCATGACGCCCTGTGCGAGCGTTGGCAAGCGATTAGTAAGCGCTCTGCCTCATGGGTAGCCTTGTCTGCGCCATTGCTGGTGGTTGGAAGCATTGCATTCACGATTGGTCTTCGTTTTGTATTTCACCAATTGCCAGGCTACCTATTTGTACGGCATCATATCCTTTCTTTTCCAGCGTACCTGTAGCACCAGCCCGCAACCATGGCAAGCGACTCGGCAAGCCTTTACACATGTCTGGCATGCCAGGTGGCCTTTCACTCGGCCGGCCTGCAAAGAACGCATTATCGCAGCGACTGGCACCGCTACAACCTAAAGCGCAAAATGGCCGAGCTTCCTCCAGTGACTGCGGACAACTTTGCGCAGCGTGTGTTGGGTAAGTACAGGGCTGGTAGTTGTCCACCCAATGTCAGTGAGGCGCGTTGGGTATGGCGTTGCCCCAGCTGTTGCGCTAGCCTTTTCGATACTTTTTATAACTAACCAGGTGACTATGGGCATAATTGATGGTTGCCTGCACGGGAGTTACGCCCATGGGGTTCATACCGCCCAATAGCTCAGCAGGCCAAGCAAACCGAGGAAGCGAAAAAGGGCGGATTTTCGGCCCGGTGTAATCTTTGCCAAAAGACCTACTCGTCCCAAAATGCATACAGCAGCCATCTGAGTTCCAAGAAACACAAGGATGCCGAAGCCAAGGCGGCTGCTCGAGCCAGTGACTCGGTGCCAGAAGCGGCCGCTGGCACGGCTCAGAAAGTGCACAGTTTTCCTCTTGATGACAGTGACCAGGCCATGGTCACCGACGAGCCCAGCAACGCTGCTCGAGCGCAGGCCGTGGCCCAGGAGCGGGAGATCAACCGTGCCCTGGACAACGCGCAGACCGAGGAAGAAGTCTACGAGCTGCTCGAAAAGAAGATGCAGATGGCGCGTCGCCTTTTGCCAGAAGAATGCCTGTTCTGCGACACGCAAAGTGCGACCTTTGAGGATAACATGGCGCACATGGCCAAGGCCCACAGCTTGTTTATCCCCGATATCGAGTACGTGTCCGACCTACGCGGCCTCATCACATACCTGGGCGAAAAGATCACCGTGGCCAATGTGTGCCTGTACTGCAACGGCCGCGGCCGCACGATGCGAAATCTGGATGCGGTGCGTAGCCATATGTTGGATAAGGGCCATTGCATGATTGCTTACGACAATGAGGACGACATTCTGGAGCTAAGCGACTACTACGACTTTAGCACCTCCTACCCTGGGGACAAGTTGGATAGCGAGCCCCGTGCGACTACCGCCATGGACACTGGCGAGCCCGAAACCCGTTTGACGCGCACAGAAGCACGAGCCGGAGGCATTGTGTTCGACGCGGACGCAGCCGAACTGGTATTGCCCTCCGGCCAGCGGCTAGGACACCGGGACCTGAAACGTTATTACAAACAGCGGTTCCGCGCCGAAGACACCCGCGAGTCGGTGGTGATCAACCGGTTGCTGACCCAGTACGCCGAAGATGGGGCTTTTGCCAGTGCTGCTCACAAACAAGCCAACGACCGCGCACTTATCATGAACCAGCCCAAGGGTCGGTGGGCGCTTCGGCAGCAGCACTCGTCAATTACGGCCAAGCGCCGCCAACTCGAGTATGATGCCAGGGTGGGAGCCAAGGCCAACAAGCTGCAAAGGTACTTTCGTCCGCAGGTCCTGTTCTGAGCTACGAGTGCTGTGGAGTACCATTATTTGTCTGGCTGTATCATTGTTGGAATATGCTGGCAACCCATTGCCGTTCCGATTAAATGTGGGAGGGGGGATGGTGGTTTAACAGTAGAATAAATCTGCAACGGGGAGCACAACCCATGAATGCATAGTCTCTGTGCGCATGGCGCGTGCTCTGCCTGCACTGGCCATAAATGCTACCCATCGCGCAGTACTGTGTTGGTCCCGCTGTGGTCTTGGGCCAAACAGTGCCATGGCGCAAGTTCAAGTTAAGGAGGCCCTGGTGGGGCTCCACTGAATACATTGTGAAGCCGTGCCTGGCTTGCTGCCTTGTATCCATGGTATTGGCCCACAACCTTGAATCCGTTGCTATTGCATGTTTTATAGGGACTTGGCTATTGCACGCTTTTTCTTTTTGGCATTGCTTCTATTTTTCTGGTCCAGACTACAACGCCAAATATCGCGGCAGCATGGCCGACCCAGGTAATGCCTTACTTTATGAGCAATGGGACCTTGGGGCTTCTGCCCAGCTTTAGCCATGGCAGCTCTTGGCCCCTGCCACCCCAAACCCAGAATTGCGTCGGCCATTGTTGACTGCCACGAGCTCCCAGGTCTGCCTCTGCAGTAGTACCAATAGGTGAATGCTAATCCAATGAACATTGCAAGGAACATACATGCATGGTTGGTTCGTTGTGTTATCTAGACATTGCAGATCTAACAGACGACTCCAGCAGCCTTAATCCTTATGCAGCTGGCGAACCATCCACACTGTCCATACCTCAACAGCGGCAGCGCCTGCCAATATATGAGCATCGTAAGTGCATAGAATTTTTTACCATGATGCGCTGTGTGGTCGATGGAAGGATTGATCACACCAAATTGCGACTGGCAGCTCTTTTAGCGCCCGCTGTTTCTTGGAGCTGCAATCATCGGTTCGTACAGCTGCTGGTTAACAAAATTGTGTGTACTCACGACTATGGATCATTGTCGAATACCGCTAGAAATTGTCTGCTTGATCCTTAGGCACCCAGTTTCTGTACCAAGTGGAGAAATGCCCCGTGGTTGTGCTGACTGGCGAAACAGGGTGTGGCAAGACAACCCGTAAGTGTTATGGTTATGCAATAGAACCAAGGCCTGTTGCAATAGGTCCCAAAGTTTGCTATCTTATCGAACACCAACAATGTTGAAGGGTATCGAGAAATGTCTATGACATGCACACAGTGGTCCTCTAAGTAATCATTAATTCAGTGCCCGCGTTGAATTACATGAACCTCTTACAACATTTCATGGTAGAACTTCCGCAATACCTACATGAAGCTGGTTGGACGCAAAAGGGTCGCATGGTAGCCTGCGTTCAGGTAGGCGGTGAATATATTGGTTTTTGTTTGCACAATGCCGCTCCTACAGCGATGGTGCAAGGCTCTACAGCGCATACTTAGTCAACATTCTCTTGCGGATTCGTCCCTACCAAATACTTGGTTAAACCTATTTGGTGTCATTTTATTTGGAATGTTGGCTTTAATTGGTCAATGTTGCCGTGTAGCCCCGTCGACCGGCGGCGATGACCGTGGCTGCTCGTGTTGCTCGCGAAATGAACACCAGGCTTGGTCACACGGTAAGCTAGCGTGCCCATATGATACAACACTTTGCCACTTTGCATCAGGCACTTAGTGCAAGCGTTTGGGTTGTACGAACGAGCAGTGGGATATGGATGGGGCTAGTAAAGGTGAAAGTAGATCAGCTCTCTCAACACATTTAGAACTAGGTTATATTGCACGCTTTTTTTTCATAAATAGGTAGGCTATGCCGTACGGTTCGACTCCTGCGCTGACGAGACGCTGACTCGCATCAAGTACCTTACCGATGGAATGTTGCTTCAAGAGATCATGCGAGACCCTCTCTTGACCAACTACAGCATAGTTATTTTGGACGAAGTTCACGAGCGATCGATCGCCATGGACCTGTTACTAGGGCTGATAAAAAAGTAAGTGGCGGGGCCGCAAGGTGTGTTCGTGAACATAATAATGGGTGATTAAAGCCAGAGGATTTTTACATGTAGTGGCTTGCCGTGAGAGAGAGAGAAATGTCACGGTAGCCATGGTGAAGTTGTGTGTGGCACTCTTAGCTAATATATAGGTACGCCACACTGCCGGGTCTTTGTTTATCTACATCGCTCTGGTTTTCAGAATTCAGAGTCAGCGACCAGGCCTTCGAATTGTGATTGCCTCCGCTACGTTGGATGTGCAGCGGTTTATTGACTATTATAAGCAAACAGATCGCTCACCGCATGCTTTCCCAGAGGGCCGATCAGTAGCGCTAATCAAGGTCGCTGGGCGAAAGTTTCCGGTTGATACCCATTTCTTGGCATCCTCATGCACCGACTATGTTGAGAAATCGGTCGAGGTGGTATTTCAAATTCATTCACAGGTAGGGGGTTATTGCTGTTTATTATTGCCCATACTTGGTCGATAGGGTTGGTTGCAATGACGGAATGTTATTTAGTTTGGTGAGTTCTTTCATCGTGGTATTTTGACGCCCTGGGTAACTTAATCGAGTAATGGGTCGATGGGGCCTGATGGATTTACTGGCGGTTGGGGTCTAAAATTTTAGGAGCCAGCGGGGGACATATTAATTTTCCTGACAGGACGCAAGGAAATTGAGCGGGCATTGACATTGGCTCACCAGCGGCTCAGCTCGTAAGTTGTATATCGCAAGGATACTGTTTAGATAAGAAACAGTGCCTACTCATATGGAGTTTTGGCCTATCATATCTCATGTAACATGGATGATCAGACTTAGCATTGGCGCTAACAGCGTCCTTGGGACCTGATCATTGGACTTTGCTGGTTTGCACTTGATAGCACAGCTAGCAAGCACCGACTACAGCCACTGGGTCTCTACGCTGGGATAGACTTGGACCACCAACGGCTGGTGTTTGCGCCCTCATCCCGTCACAACCGCAAGGCCATATTTGCCACCAACATTGCCGAGACCTCGGTGACCATTGAAGGTGTTGTGTACGTCGTCGACTGTGGCTACGCCAAGCAACGCCGGTTTGATGCCACTTTGGATACCGATCAATTGGTCATTCAGCCAATCTCTCAGGCCAGTGCCAGTCAACGAGCCGGGCGGGCAGGTCGAATCCAGCCTGGCAAGGCCTATCGATTGTACACGCGGGAGTGGTTCTTACAGCAGCCCGCTATCACCGAGCCCGCATTGTTGCACACTGACCTCGCCCCCGTTATTTTACAGCTCAAGGCTCTGGGTATTGACCAAGTCGGTCGGTTTCCCTTTATTGACCCGTTACCAAAGGTGGCCTTTGCGTCAAGCTTGGAGATATTATACACGCTGGGCGCTTTGGACAATGATGCGCGGTTGACACCTAGTATCGGTGCCCTGATGGCCAGCTTGCCCCTTGGTCCCATGCTAAGCCGGGCGTTGGTCAAGGCGTGTGAGTTGCAATGTGTCAATGAGCTGGTGATAATTGCAGCAATGCTACAAGTGGCTGACACCGTGTTCGTAGCTCCTGGAAACAGTCAGCAAGCGGAGGAAGCGCGCCGACAGCACAAACGGTTTGCAGCACAGGAAGGAGACCATATCACCCTGGCTAATGTATACCTGGGGTTCCTACAGAACGGTAAGGATCGGGCCTGGTGCTTTAGCCATGCCCTGAATTACAAGGCGCTAGATCAAGCATCGCACATTGCTCGCCAGCTTCACGCGTTGGTGGGCCGGTTGCAACGAACACTGGGTGAGCCGGGAATGGTAGCCAGCGACTCGGTGGCGACAACGACCGCTAGCTCTTTGACCAATATCAACCACAGTCACAACCGCGCTATGCTTGTCCGACAATGCCTGGCTGCTGGCCTATTTCCTCATGCCGCCAGGATGAGCCCCGATGGTAGTTTGGAAGCGCTCCGAGGTGGCCAGCAGCTCTTCATCCATCCATCATCGGTGCTATTTCGAAGTGCCGTGTCGCACGTCGTGTACCATGAAGCTATTCAGACCACCAAAACGTATGCTAGACACATCACGGTGATTGATCCGGCGTGGTTAGTGGACCTTGCTCCACACTACTTTGATGCGCCCAGGCACTAGTAAGGCACGGTTTTTACCAATACCATGTGGACCCTTGTCGTAACCAGTCAACGAGAAGAAAGCCTTTATTTCTCGGCTGCCAATACGGCAAAGTCAGCAGGAGCACCAGTGCTAGTGGCGTTAAAAATGCGAATTGAGATCGTTCTAATATCCGGTTTCCTTTAGTCTAGACGTGTTGATCGCGCAGTTCGTAATTTTCACAAAAAATAAAAACAGGGAAATGCAGTGTCCATTTCCAAGTGCATTTTGGGCAAGTTATGGCTTTTTGTAAATGAATACATGACCACGGGGTAGCGCAGGAACGCTCTGCAGAGCAGGATTATGAATGAAAAACAGGATTTCGTGGTCAGGGTAACACTGGGCCAAGTATTGGTGCAGGGCTTTGTTGTTCATGCGCAAGGGCCGTTTGCTCCACAGAACCAAGTGGTGAATGTTTGCTTCCAGCGCATACGGAAAGTCGTTGGGCAAAATGCACGTCTCGTGAGGATCAAAAGGAGCATCAGCCTGGCATTGCACCTGGCTCAGGTCCCAGTGCAACCGATGCTGGACGATATATTGGGCAATCCCTCCGTGGTTTTCCTGGTAGAACCGCTTGGCCTTGGCATAGGCCTGCTCAACAGCTAGGGTGCGGGTCAGTTTATCATAATCCTTGGCGGCTGGAGCCAATAATTCCCCTCCATGAACGGCATAGATACAGCAAACCCAAAGTCACTCTGGTTAGACGCTATCTTGGCAGTACTACCGCACAGAAGTGGTAAAGTGGCACCTACCTAGTATGGCCTTGACTTCAGCCCAGGTCTTCGCATGCCGGTCAACATCGTCGCGGAGCAACAGGGCACTCTGGGGTTCGCTCTCCAGGGCTGCCACCGTCGCCATACTGAGGTATCGGAATTTAGCAGTAGCAGCCAGCGAAGACCTGTACAAAAATAAGCAACCACAACGTAAACAGCGCAGCAGCGCCTTGTGGCCTTGCTGTTTGTTGACCTCTGAGCACTAAATCCCAGGTGTTTGAGCGGCTGATGACCCAGCCACCAATGCGTCAAGTATGAGGAGGGGTCACATGACGACTGATTGCGCGACTCCACAGCTTTCACCAACGCCCATACTCAAGTAAGCATCCAGTCCAGCCGTCACTGCCAGTACGTGACGCATCAACACGGACTGATCTTGGTCCCTGGAGCGCAAGTAAGTACACAGTTTCGAAATTTTATTGTGGTCAAAACCTAACGCTACAGACAGCTCCAATTCTCAATCCTATAGCGAGCGGACTGCCGAAGCTACCAACGTCAAAGCTATCACTTGGTTGTTCTCCTACTTCAGCAAGCAGCCAACATCATCACTGTGCAAGTTAAAAAACATTCCCTTGTTTCCTCCTTTTAGCCTGAGGCCATCAATGCTGAATATAAGATGGGTTGTGTTTCAAATCATGGGGCTCAAGCACGTTATCGGGGTTGGGCCTGGACGTCTGGTAATTGCTGTAAAAGTCAATGCGTGCAAAGCACCGGCAAAGTGCCTCAGACGGCAAGCGACCATGGCGGTGCAACGAAAATTGAGATGAGTCCGTATCCGACCTCTGAGGCGCTCGGGGGTCTGAGACTGACTCGGTGGCAGTTGAAAGTGAGCTGATCCGACTACCTGGTGTGCGTGGGGTGCTGGGACCCAAAAAGGGGTGGCGAAAAGAGCGCCGAAACGACCCCGAACCGGGTACGGGGCCAGGGGCCAATGCCGCTTCATTGGGTTCTTCTTCAGGAGCGGGGGGTGGGGATGAGTCATGCGGGCCAGCGTAGCGGCCCTTGTAAAGGTCAGAAGCAGGTCCCAAGGATGGCGAGGTAGCGGTCAGTTCGGGTCCCGCAATGTTGGGTGTGGGAGGCTGGCTCTCCGTATCCACCAGAGAAAATTGAGTGGATGGCGTGGGGGTGGCATCCAGATTGTGTCGCGGCGAATGAGTTTCCATGTTGTGTGCCTGAAACGGCTGAGCAGTTTCCACACCCAAAGGTGGCGGCGGGCCTGTTTCCGATGTAGCTATCCCTTCCGTTGCAAGTTGGTCAGGGGACGTAGGGGCACTCTCGGTGGGAGTGGGGATAGCGCCTGTGGAGATCGACTGGCAGTAGGTGTGGGTGTCGCGTACCAGGCGAGAGTTCTTGGCATTGGATCCAATGGCCCGAACGCACGAATGGCGTCGAAACTTTATGGATTTTGGCAGATACAGGTCGTAGAACTCGCCGTCAATCATCAAGCACGTGAACCCGGGCGGATAGGCGCGATGCCGCGCGCTCAGTATGGTCGACTTTTCACGGTAGTTGTCATATATCTGGGGGTTGCGGAAATTGAGCTGAAAGTGGCCTTCAACCTGTCCAATGCGTGCCAAACCTCCCTTGGACGACACCTGCTTGCGAAGGTACGAGCTGACATTTTCAATGGCAAAGAGCTCTAGTCGGTTATCACCGCTCATTTGCGGCAACCAGTTGCGCTTATCCGTGGGCCCTCGTTGATGGCTTACGACGTTGTGCATATACTTGGCATCGCCCCAGATATCGTACTCCCGACCCCAAATGTGCGGAATGTTTTGCACAAAAATTTCGATGGGCTGGATCTCTAGGATGGGGTCGTCTTTCAACGGCTGGCCTGTGGCTATTCCAGCGCTAGTATTCGTGCTGTGTTTGACTTCAGGGGCGACTTCCGAGTAGATGGGTGGTATTCGTGTGCGCATGATAATCTCACCGTCCTTGCTAATAGACTCTAGGATCTCGGTGATCACCGGAAACTTTCGAGTGGTAACCCACTTGGTGGATTGCGCCGTGTATTGCACAATGTTATGAAAGCGTGACTTGGTGCGATGCGGCTCAAATTCCCGCCCAACAAAGCCTAAGAGCATCATCCGTGGTAGGCGCCCAAAGCAATACCCATCATATATGTTAGTGCGTGCGGTGAACACCCTCTGCCTGTTATACCGGTGAAAGTTTTTGATGCCAAAATAATTTGACCCTGCTCTAAAAATTGGCCACAACAACGCACTAGTCATAGACAAATTAGGGCATCGGTGAGCGTACCTTGCACGCCCATGCTAAAGATGCTGCAGAAGCGACGCTTAAAATGGGTGCCTTCGTCCTTATTGCCACTTTTGCGGATGCTACGAATATAGCCCTCGGGGTAAGTGGTAATCTCGATTTCCCACACGTCCAACAGGGCCAAGTCTCCGGTCAGGCGAGTCTCGGTCAGATTGATCAGGTTGGACAGGTTGGCATTGGCCAAGCTGCGGCGTACAGTGCGACCCCAGCCCAACGCCTGGCTCATATCGTTACCAGTGCCAAAAGGGATACACGAAAAGTAGATATTAGAAAAGGAGATGCTTTGACGCACCAGCAAATCGTACACAGACATGACGGTACCGTCGCCTCCAGCGCTCCACACGTGGATCTCAACTTTGCCAACGACCGAGCGCCGCCCGTGCTGTCGAATAAAGTCTTGCTCGTCCTGAGGTAAGTGGGCCAGGTTTTGGTCGTCGAAAAAGATTAAGGAGCCCGACTGCCGATTGGGGTTCCGGCTCCGAAGTCGCTCGGGGTCAATATTGTAGATGACAATTTCATCGCGACCCATGCGCTGCAACGTGGATTCCACACACTCCTTGACGGTCAAAATCCAGCGCAGGTACTCGATGCCTTCCACTTCATCCTGCTCATTGAACAAGCTGTACCACTGGATTTGTGTTCGCGGTTTGTGACGAAGTCGAAAATGCTGAAACTTTAGTTTCAACAACTCCTTGCCAATTTGCCCACCCGAAAAAGGATTGACGAATATTACCACAAAGATGTTGGGTTGCAAGGTCGACATTAGCAACAGCCGTTCCTCCCATTTTTCCAACCCAGGTATCACTTGACTCAGTGACGTGTGAAGCGTGTTGGATACACTGTTGCCAAGGTGCGCAGAGCACGCTCGAAAACTCAGATGGCTGCCGCTGGTGTCCGTGGTTCGAACGGTTGAGTGGCTGCTCTTCTCGTGATGATAGGTAAACGGTATTGAAACGTGGTGCATGGTGACTATTGTGTGTCCAAGGTACGAACGAGCGCACCAAGCAATGAGGATGGGGGGTTACGCTACCAAAGCAGATAGGTCCTAGAAGCGGGGTATAGTCGTTTACCAGCATGTATTGGCTACTACCAGCCAGCAAAGAAGCATTAATGAAAGATGTAGGCTGTGGGGGTAAATCTGCAACCGTGCGCTCGGTCAAATAATATACGTCAAGAAAATAAGAGGAGAGAAAAATAGAGGTCAGAGAGTGACATAAGCGCAAAGCAAGGGTGCGCGTATGAGTGTCAGCGGCTAGACCGTTGGAGCTATTCCGGCGTATAATATACCATCGGCTGCCCAAGAGCGCAAGGGCCACACACCCGCACCACTCACAAGGATGGATACTCCACACACAATACCATTTGCTGAAAAATAAAAGCCGATGGCGAAGCGACGCCACGGCCGTACTTATGCGTGGCCAGGCCCATGGGTTACGCAGTGTTGGCAAGGCCACGGGCTGCACCGAGAAAAGGCCGCATCGACGCCATGGGCGGGCCCAGCGGCAGCGCCTGTTTCAAATCCTACCGGGTTGTTTTCCTCGCTTAGCGGTCCTGCTGGTTCTGTATTGTTTTAGAAAAAAAGTATCTTGACGTTTATTGTGGCACCCATGGTGCAATGGATATGACTGCGCAAGCCGCCTTGGGTAGCTGCTTACATCATGCACCCCTGCTGTTGGTAAGGGCGCGCTGGCTACTAGGGATAAAAGTTATCCACCCCCGTCCACACGTGCTAGAGCACCAAGCGGATTAAGTAAAGCCGGCGCACAGCTCTGCTCCAAGGATCGGCCATGGATGGCAGGCAGGGCGTCAAGCGCTTAACCGCCCACCCTGCGCCACCGCGCCCTTTTTACGCCTTGGGGCAGCTAAGCACCTTGAGAGTGCGCCTTTTCCCTCAAAAAAGCTTAAAATGAACGCTGAGCATAGCAATGCAGGGGCGATACACTGACTAGGCTGTCAGGTTGAGCAACGCATAGGTGTGGGGGATCTTGTTAATAGTACACGCAACGTAAAACACAGCATCCATTACATCAACTGCATTGTGGTATCCAACGGCTAAAAGCGTACAGTCACTGTCGAACAGGTATGTATACATCGGTGTCAGCTATTGAGCAACTCTCCCGATGGGCATTCCCAGCCCATGCCAGTTGCCCCACCTATTCGTTGTCATGGTCAATGACAATGGACCCTCGCGTGGTGATCGGTGCGGGAGGACGACTCTCCGCCGACATTTTCTGGGCATCGCGCACCAGCCGCGAGGCTTCCGGGTTCGACCCGATTGCCCGCAAGCAGTCCTTGCGTTTAAAGCGAATGGACTTGGGGCGGTACACTTGGTAAAATTCCCCATCGACAAAGATGCAAGTTTGCCCAATGGGCGTGCGCCGGCGGTGCAGATAAAGAATGGGGTGCCATTTTTTGCGAAACGTCTGGTACTCGGTGGGGCACCGAAACGTCAATTCAAACTCATCGCTGAATTGACCCACTCGGGCCAAGCGGTCGGTGGGGCGGATCAGGTGTCGAACGTACGACTTGACATCTTCAAAGCAAAACACCTCGACTTTGCCGTCTCCGCACAACTGCGGAGTCCACTGGCTATGGTCGGTCGGGCCCTGGCGGTTGAGAACGGTGTGCGGGCGGCACTCTGCTTTACCCCAGACATCGATTTCACGGCCCCATATGTGGGGGATGTTCTGCACAACCAGTTCAATTGGATGGATGTTGAGCAGTGGCCGCTGGATGCCATCGGCTCCCTGCGTGGTATTTGTTGTATCGTTGGGGTCGGTGGTGACTTTGGTTTTACCGCCGCGGTGCCTAAGGGTAGGCGGTCGTCGAACGGTGAGCACGGGCTGGTCGCCCTGGTTGATCGACTTAAGTAGCTCGGTCACGTATGGAAACTTGCGGGTGGTGACCCATTTGAACGACTGGATAAAGTACTCAAAGAAGTTGCGGGTGCGGGACCGACCCCGGTTGGCTTCAAACCCAGCGCCCACATACCCTAGGGCCAAGCCCGCATAAAAAAGTCGTCACACCGGCATGGAGAAAGTGCATATAGCTTGCGTTGCAGTTGGTGTTGCTTTCGCTAGGTTAGCATTGCATTTCTGCGTAATGCCTCCTTAACAGAAAAAAATTAAGACAACCCAGGGGATAGGGTGGGTGTATGGCATGTTTTGAGCTGCCACATTAAAATTAGGCGTCATAGTACTATGCTAACGCACGCCCCTTTGTTACCTACCTTGAACACCCATGGCAAAATAGCTGCACATACGGGTACTAATGGACGACTGGCTCGTGTATGGATCACGCAGATCTCGGGCCTTTTGGATATACCCGCCTTCAAAGGTATCTACTTCAATGTCCCAAATTTCCAGCAGCGCGATATTGCCGTCGAGGCGCTCCTCTGACATTCGGCAGAGTGAGAGCAGGTGGTCACCGATAAAGTTTCTGCCCACCGTTTTGCCCCAGCCGAGCGCTTGGCTAAAGTCGTTACCGGTACCAAATGGAATGCAGGAAAAATAAACCCGGGAAAAGTCGATGCCCGCGTCTTTTAAATATGAATAAACCGACATCACAGTGCCATCCCCACCCGCGCTCCAAATGTGGATTTCAATGGGAGCAAAAGCACCCGTGGGGAGCGTCGAAATCGAATGGTCTTGGTTGGAATCCGCAGCTTCGTGAACCCCCTGGGCGTGACCAGCGCTGCCACCGCCAAGCCCTTCTCGCTCAAGTCTCGCAGCGTCGGTAGAAGTCTCACCAGGGCCGAAAGTGGAGCCTGCGCTGCGCTTTTGGAAAGGCTGTACGTTCCAGACCTCGGGCTCTTGGTGAGCGTGGCCTTTTAAATCCACCAGAGCACCAAGGCCCACGGATTGGACGCTGGTAGCATCATTGGTTCGCGACAGGTTGGTAAAGGAAGCATTAGTGGGTGGGGCGTGATGTCGTAATCGATCGGCCTTGAGCTGGGCTTGCTGGACCCAGCGAAGGTAGCTTATGCCCTTACTTTTTTCCTCATCGTCAAACAGGTTGTACCACTGAATTTGAACATTGGGAGCCTTTTTCAAGCGAAAGTGCTGAAAGGGAAGGTCGATTAGATCCCGACCAAGCTGGTTGCCTGACCTGGGGTTGACAAAGATAAATGCATAAATGGCTGGTTGCATCCCCGACAACAGCCACCGAGCGTCCACAATGGCCGAAGCCGTTTCGGACGCATGATGGTCCGGACCCGGTGACGAAGGAGCGACTGATGGGGTGCGCTGCGTCAGTAGTGCTGCGGCCATGGGTACGAGCGAGAACGGCGACCGAATGCGCTGCGATACGGCGCTGGGAAATAGGCAACACGCACGGGAGCGATGTAGGCCCCTGCACCTGGTCGCACGTAGCAAGAGCACGGTGAACCCTGGTTTACTTTTAGAAGACAAGAGCCTAGTGGCAGTTAAAACTTTGGCTTGAGCGTTGGGGGACAGCGCGCGCACATCTACAATGGCTTTGGGCGTTGGCAATTTGTTCGCCACAGCGACAGCGGAATGGGTGCTCCACCAACGGCCGTGCCACCCACTGTGTCCAGAAGGTTGGCGTAAGCACGGCGTGCAGAAGAGTAAGATAAGGGCTGGTAAGCGGGTCCAACAGTGAACTATTAAACGAAAGAACACAGGACCAAGCGATGCAGGTGACGGGTACCTCCTGCCGGGCACTATTTAAGAGCGGCCTTGGTGGCCACTTGCAATACGATATAGACGAGGCGTCCAATCCAGGCTAGTGGTGACGCACACAATGCCCTCGCAACGTTGACTACCCGACCGACGCAATTCTGTATGGCTGATATCGCAGTGGCTCCAGTTCAAAAGACAAACACAGACCACCAAGTCCAAAATTGTGCCTTGCCATGGCTTGTCTGCGCGCAACCAATCTATGCAGGGCGACCGAGGCGATCTGCGGTTGCACATGACGTCATACAAAGTGACCAAGGTATCAAGCGCACAACGTCTACAGGGTCGGCGGTTTAAAACCAATGATGACCAGAAAGGTGCGTGGAGCGTGGGACGCAATCTTGTGTTCTCTCACTGAGCGACCATTACCGGCTATTCTCAGTTGCGTTGCCAAATGCGAGACATGGGGTGGCGCCTGGGCCGCTGGGGTTTATAGTTCAGCCGGGTATAGAGAGGCAGGGCGAGCCCCATAGCCCGCCAAATGGACGCCCATCAAACTAATTGTGGGCGCTGTGCGTACGCCAAGTAACCTCACTCTTGCCCACCACCAGCCAAGGTTTTCCTCTGGTTTCTCGCCTCACACCAGCATTGTTCGCTTTGGCAAACGCCGAGCAGGAGCTCATGATCGTAAGATCGTCAACGGTGTGGTAAAGCGGTACGCAAAGACATTGCATCCTTTACGCTACCACTGTCGTCATTCGTGGTTTCTAAAAAATTGATCTTTCTTGGGCTTTCTGTGATCACGACTACCAGCAAGGAATAGAGTCGCAGGCCCGTTGACTAATGTGGGGCCCATCGCGTAATCGAGAGTGCTGTTAGGCCGGTGATGGGCGGAGTCAAGCGGGCACTTGAATCTCGCAGGCTGAAATATCATTCCTCTCCCCGTCCCTGCCCGCTGTCATAGCAGCGCAAGGTGCTTGTGGCATATTTCGAGCAGGGTTCCTATTCAGAGCCATTCCTTCCGCCTGCACGTCACAACCACAAACGTAAAACCAAGGATAGACAGCAGCCATTCTCCATTGCAGGGCTCTGGCTATGACCCTCAATACAGCTAGACTCGGCTGGGTCAATGTGCCACCAGAAGCTAGTTCGCTAGATGAAAGCTTCCATGGCCACATCAAGCATACGTTATAGCGCAATGCCCATGGCTAACGGCAGGCGAGCCTGTGTTGCTGAATGATTGCCAGCGGCATCGCGCAGCAGCTGTTATTTATTGCATCTACGCTCAAGGCAAGGAGCACCCCGGCCCAGCGCTTGCATGCCACAATTAATTTACCACCCCTCCCCCAAATTCAATGGCTTGTTTACAGGGACGGGAAGAGATACGTTGGAGCATCCTTGGAGAAGTCGACACCCAGCTCCAGCAGCTTGGCGTAGGCCTTGGAAAAGTCTTTGAAGAACCGCGCTTCGTCCTTGGCGTAGAGCTCGACATACTTGCGGAAGCTCTTATCTTCCTTGAACGCCATGTCGGCGGGCAGCATCATGATCGTCTTGCTGTCCTTGTCCACGTATTGGAAGGGACCCGTCCAATCTTTCTTGACCCAGTTCTGGCTCAATAGCTGGCTGTAGTAGTCGTTGGTAAAGCTGGTGGGCGAGAACGTCCAAGGCCCGTCAAACCCGCTACGCTCCACGTGGCAGCGTCCCAGGGCGTGGGCACCGACCAGCGCAGTAATTTCCTGGTCGTTGAAGCCCATGCGGTAAAAGATATCACGCACATGGTCCTGGCCCAGCGCGGCATCAGGCAAGCGGCCGTCGGGCGTGCACTTGTTGGCAGTAGCATCGGAGCGACCAGGACGCCAAGGGATCTGAGGCCCACCCATCTCCTGCACGGCCACCACCCCACCGAGGGTGTACAGGTCAGCGTACGAGATGTCGTGGTGCTTGAGCTTGACTTTCTCCAGTAGGTGCCGAGCCACATCCAGCCCACGGTTGGCGCCGTGGTTGGACTCGGGGCTGTAGCGCATGGTGGCTCCGTTGGACCCACCGGTCTTGTCGTACTTGCTATAGGTTCCCGACGAGTGCCAGGCCAGTCGCACCAGGATAGGGCCGTAGGAGCCGTCGTCGTAGTCCTCGGCGCCGTCTTCCATCAGCTTAGCAATGTCCTTGTACACCTGGTGGTAGTCCACTTGCTTCCATGGCGCATGGCTGGACTTTTGTTCCGGCACAGTCTTGATGTCGTCCACTTTTTCGTTGTCGGTGTAGGGCACCAAGCGGTTCTGGGGGGCGTAGATATAATAAGCCAGCCCGAACCCAACAACACCGGACACGGCCACGCCCAGCAGCGGGTGAAGCCCAGCAGCTGTGGTGGTGCGCCCTGCTGACGAGGTGTAAGTGCGAGCACTCAGGGCCGCATGAGCTGAGCTCCACTGAGCAGTTGGGCGAGCGGGGCTACGAGCCGCCGCCAAACGGAATGGCATCCACAGTTTAGAGCTGGCCATAGTGAAAGCTGGCAACAGAGATAGGACTACACGCAAGCGTGGTGGAGCTGCAACAATGAAAAAAGGCGGCCTGTGCGTAAGAAGTCAAGCTAAAAGTTGAGCAAAGTTTTGAAAGACCCTAGTAATGCTAAGAGCAGGTCGCAAGAGGATATAAGAGTGATAGCACGCCAGAGTTTTGTCGGTGGGAGGAGGCAGCCTGGTCTCGCACTTGACACAGGCCCAATCTATTCACCACCGCGCGGCACACAGTCACAGCAGGGAGAGGTGGAACCACAGGGGTGATCTAGGCGGGAAACACGCCGCCAGTAGCTGTGAGAAACACGATCCAAAAATGGTCGCAGGGAATATATGCACATTCAGCATGTGCGCACAGGAGGGGGGAATACAGATGGGCCAGCGTCCAACCACACCGCTGGGTCTTTTAAATAGATAGTTGTCGCAGCCGTGAGTTGCGGCGTCTCTGTTTAGCCTGGCTTAGACAGCACGCGAGCCCCAGCTACTACTTTCTTGATTTCAGCAGCCACTCTTGTTTGAGTTTCTGTTGAGAGTGGAAGCTGTCGTGCGAGTGAGAGGATAGATGAACGTCATCGGCCAGTTGTTATCATTAGCCCGCTCTGAGCTGGTGCCAAAAATGGGCACGATTAGTGCCACGAATCCCCTATTGTTAGGTTATTATAGAGGAAGAGCAAAGTGGGAAGCATTCCCATGTACAAGCATTGAAGGCAGAGGCACATGGGTGAGAAGGTTAGTAACTAGTACAGGCAGCGCGCAAAGACAATAACATCACATCTACTGCTGCAGAATAAAACAGCACTGTGAAAAACTTACCATTATATCCAAATGCAAGCAATGCACTGAATCCAACAAGGCAATGGTATCTTGATGCACTCGCCCAACGCCCTCACGAGGCCATCGGGTCTTTGTGCAATTGTTTGAAAGGTAGCGATAACTGCCTTAGAAATCTTGTTATTGTATCACATCTCAAGGCTAGCAGTGACACTTAGCAGGCGGTCGGCCGTGCGATGGATGAGTCATTGGTGGGTTGGGGTGCTGGAATCGCTGGGGTATGGCGCCCTGCTGGCGAAGGCCCACGAGAAAGTTGAGCACGGCAGCCAAGTCGCGGTTCCACAGGCGCGAGCGGGGTGATGCGTTAACGGCATCAGTTGTCCTGGCTGCCAAACAGGTTTCGTTGGTGCACTTGAGGAGACCATGACACCGAACGGCTGGCATCGCTGCCCGCTTAAAGGGGCGTGGGTTGGGGATGGCCTTGAACGCCTGGAGACGGCCCACGCTGCACGTAGGGCACACTTTGGACGTCTTGTGCTCGTCTAGCAAATAGACCTTGAAGCCGTGCTGCTGGAGCTTCTGGCGCATGCCCCTGCCGCGGATCGGCTCAAAGTAGTAGCTCATGGGCGCAGGCCAGTTGCCCATCACCAGCACAGCGTCGTTGCCAAACTTGTTGCGCAGGTTTTTTACCAGCTGTGTGTCCGCCTGCTACTGGTTGAGGTAGGCTGACAGGCGGAGCTTGCGGTGCAGGGGGTAATCGCGCGGTGCCTGGTTGGTGCAGGAGCGCTTTTTCCGGCCATACCGCTTCGACTGGTTGGCGCCAGGAGGCGGGTGCAGTCGATGGCGCTGGTGGTTGGATTGGGTGTGCACCGTCGTCTGCTGCGCGTAAAACGTGCTGAGGACGGGCGATGCCTCTGCGCGCGTCTTGACGTAGTCCTGGAACTTGGCAAGGTCGGTGGTGTAATCGGTGGCTTTGGCCAGGGCCTGTTCAGCAGCGTGAATGCCGCCACCAGGGTACTGCGACTTGACCTTTTCTCGAATTGCCTTGAAGCGTGTCATGCGTGTCTCTTTGGCCCGTTGATTGCGCGTGTAGCGGTACAGCAGTGGGTTGTTGGGCGTGCTAGTTTCCTTCATGCAGTAGAGCAGGTCGCGGCGCCCAGGGTCAATCAACATACAGCGTCCAGCTCGCTCTTTGACAAGGTATGGACATAAGGTATTTCATCTAACATGCATCATTTTTTTCCTGCTACTCATTCTGGCGCTTTCGCTTTGCTGCAGTGTTGCTGTTATTACTACCCATGTTGGCACAATTGCTAACACTGTTGCTACCATAGACGCTACTGTCTCCCAACTGGGTGGAGGCTGGGGAGCAGGAAATCACCTGACTCCCTTGGCCCCGCCCAGCTGGCATCAGTGAGCTGCTAGGGCTTCGCAGCCCCGGCTGCACCAGCTGGCCAACTATTTAAACACAAGCCCTTAGCCATCGAGGCAAATTAAGGCTTGAATAAATACCTGTTATTACTACATCATTTATTGTTGTTGGTCCTGCTCGGCCGAATTTCGTGACAAAGGCATGCAACATAGGCTGGCGGTGCTCACACGACCCGTTGCTTCATTTTACGCCATTAGCCGGCAACATTATTTGTCCAATCCTCTCTTCCGCGGCACCTGTGGCCAGTGCCGCAGGGCTTCGAGTGGCCACCGTGGCACAATCCCAATGCCATAGCCATCAAGGCAGCCCTTGGCCATCCGCTCGATGCCCGCCCACGCCACCATGGCCCCGTTGTCGGTGCACGGCTGCGGTGGCGGGCACAGCGCTTGCAGCTGGTATCGGTTGGCCATCGACTGTGTCCAGTTGGCGCGCAGGTGCTGGTCACTTGCCACACCCCCACTGACGACCAAGACCGTGGGGTGCACCTGGTGGTTGGTGCAGTGAGCTGAGCAGCCGAAGCCCGCGCACCACCGTGTCAAAGGCGTCGCCCACGCTGTCATCGGTGGTGGATCCCAGCTGGGTGTACGCGTTGATGTCGTGTACGATGGCCAGAAGCGTGTGCCTTCTGCTGATCAATAGGCAACGGAATGGAAAAGGGAGCTGTTCGCGCGAGAAGCACAGCCAGGCAGTGAGGGCATGGGCCTCCTATTTGTTCCCAAAACCACCTAATTGTTGGCGCCAGTGAGCTACTGTACCCACAACGACTACCGCGCTAACCTGCTCAGGAACTACCCAACGCCAGCTCCTTGGGTCACAGCAATTGCATCGATATCATGGACACCCAAACTGCTGTGTTGCAGTGCTTCCTTGGCAATAAAGGGCGTGATCTGGGTGTGTTTCTGGAGCGCCAGCGTTGGAACGATGCCAGTGTTGAGCTCACGCGCTGCCTGCTGGGCAGCCAGGGCTTCTCCCAGGACTTGACCATGCCCATCGCCTACCACAGCAAGCCGTTGGTCATGCCTTTATTCCCTTTGTGTGTGTGATTTCACTCCTACTCTGTCTCTTACTACATACACACAATCACTTGGTGCTGTGTCGCTTCTCTTAATAACCTGTGGTGCTATTGGTAAGGTTAGTTCATTTAGATTAACAGCTTGGGCAACCGTGTTTGGACTGCCATGCGAGCCACAGTACCTCCAGTAGTGTTTGGCTGCTTCCGCCAGTCCATGCTGACATTTCAACGGCAGCAACCTTGGCTTACTTGCATGCCCGTGCAGCTAGCAGTTAGTGCCAACCTGGTTTATTAAGGCCCTACTGTGCTAGTACAATGCATGCGTCACTGATACCATAAGTAGTTGAGCAAACGTGTTGGAAATAGGTAACGTGTCCTGTCAACTGCCTATACCATGACCTACTCAACCACGGTTATTGCTCTTTGCACTTTTCTCTTCCAAGCTTTATTTTATTAAAGCACTGTCATGATTTAAAATATCAGTTAAACTATTTTAAATTTACAACAGTTCTTTTGAAAACGAAAAAGTGCATAGAGTAGTAGTCATACTTGAGCTGGCATCATAAAGGCAGCTAACAGAAC